>LPNX010196213.1:369398-407242 GCA_001517045.1 Pseudotsuga menziesii
ATACTTGTTACAAGTAGTTTTATTTGCACCCAGTTCAGGTAAAACAAAACCTACAGGAAAAATAAAAAAAATAAACACCCAACGTCTTTATATTTTAAAAAAAAATTCTAAAGAAAACCTTTTGAATTTAAGCTTCAACTCAATGCTTTAGATAGAAATAATCTCAAGGTAAAAAAAATTCTAAGGAAAACCTTTTGAATTTAAGCTTCAACTCAATGTTTTAGATAGAAATAATCTCAAGAAAAAAAAATCTCAAGAAAAACTTTTGGGTAAAACAATTTTCATTTGGGCAAAATTAAATTAATATCACGCAAAATGTTTTGAGTAAAACGTTTTCCATTCAACAAAAAAAAATATAATCCCAGGAAAAATTTTTGTGTAAAACAATTTTCTTTAGGAAAAAAAATTAAACTCAGGCAAAATGTTTTGGGTAAAAGGTTTTCCATTCAACAAAAAAATAATGTTAGGCAAAACGTTTTGGCTAAAACAAATAAATAAATAAAAATACAATGTAAACCCTAATTATTTTTATTTTTTCCTTAAACTTTTCTCAATCCAAGTCTAATCCTCCTTAGCAAGTGAAACCAACAACAACCAGGTCTGAAGCATCCGTGAGAGAATGTGAGTCAAACCACTCTGCTAGGGTTTGTCGCTAACCCAAACCCTATGCTGCGCTCTGACTGTCCTTCTCTGCATCCTCTGTATAGATCTTGATTTGCAGCTATTCGCCCAATACTGCGTGACATCATGGCGTCCGCATTGAGGGGGAAGCAGGTGATCCAGGATCCTCCCTGCCTCTCCCAACAAATCTGAATTCAGGGAATATCATGATCTCCAGCAGCACATTGAAAATCGGTTCAGCGGACATCCCCATTAGGTTGGAAGCCAAATCGCCTGTTGGAAAAATAGCCGACGACCCCATCCTGGAAAAAGGTAATCCTCCTCCTAGAGCTAATAAATCTTGTATTCTGTGCTCGGCTGAGCGCCCCTGCTTAACTCTACCGACAGAAAGGATTAACGCTAGAGCACAAAAAATGAAAGATCATGCTCTAATCGGTAAATTTATGGGATTCTGGCCAACAGAACAAGCTCTTCGGGGATGGATTGCTGCCAAATGGAAACCTAAAGTGCATTTAAACTTACAGCTAGGATCCAAAGGTTTTTTCAAAATCATCTTTCATCATCTGGAAGATAAGGCTCGAGTGGAAGAAGGATGCCCCTACTTTTTCAATTCTGCAGGCTTATACCTCAGAAACTGGGTCGAACGCTTCTGCCCCCAAAAAGAAGACTTCTCCTAGGCCCCCGTCTGGATTCGAATGTTCTCTCTTCCGCAGGAATATTGGGATGAGGCTACTCTTCAAGAGATCGGAAATACTCTAGGCTACTTTGTTAGAACTGTTGATTAGACTCGAATGAAAAAATTCACCTCATATGCCAGAATTTGCGTTTTAATGCACATTGCAAAGGCTCTCCGTGATGGGATTTGTCTTTCCCATGAAGAAACCGATTGAATCCATCACCTGGACTATGAACATATCCCATTTAGATGCAGAAAATGTCATGAACATGGGCATTTGTTCTGAGACTGTTCTATGAATAAAGCTCCTGAGAAATCTAACCCTCCTATCACTGATGAGCAAGGGTTCCAACCTATGACCCAAAAGAAAAAGAAACCACAAAGACCGTCACCAGAAAAGCTTCCAGAGCACCCTGCACCCACCTCAAACAACTTTCAGGTTCTGGAAGAAGCTTCTATAGATACGGAAAAAACCTTCAATGAATCTATTTCGAATCTTGAAGTTCCAATTCAACTTCATGTTCCAAAAGCAATGGAAAACCCTACCTCTCAGCAATCAGAGAAATCTTCAGGTAAGGATCTAGAAAACCCTTCTGATCCTCAAGAAAAAATGCATTGTGATACGCCCATGCCAGATCATAATTTTGAAAACCCTGAGGAAGAAGATATGAAGGATGCAATACTAGAAGGGCTTGATCTCATTGGTCTAGAGGATGCATGTACTAGAAAATCTTTCAATTCGATTCCTCCCAAGCAGATTTAGCTTCTCCACAAAGCTCTGATCAAAGAAAAGCTTGGAGTTGCTACCTCCGGCCAAAAAGAGAAACAAAAAGCTCATAAAGACCCAAAGAAAAAAGGAAGAAAATCGGCTCTTCAATGAATCAATCGTTTAGGCACTACTCTAGTTGACTCTGGCCAATATGCCCAGTTAACGGAATTCTTCACCTCCCACCCCCCCCACTATTAACCAATGAAGCTCATCTCCTGGGATATTAGAGGTCTCAACGGTCGCTCTAAACAAAGAATGTTGAAAGTGAAGTTGCAAGAAGATACTCCTTCTGTCCTATTCCTCCAAGAAACCAAATGTCCCAGTGAATCTACCTCTACCATCATGGCTCGTATTTGGAAAAACTATACCACCATCGCCATTGATGCGCAAGGTGCCTCAGGAGGCCTCTCTATTAGCTGGAACCCTCACATTATCTCTCTCGACTATGCCCTGGCCGCTAGGCACTCAATTTCTTCTTCTTTCCACATTCTTGGTTCCAGCATCAAAGGCTTTCTAATGAATGTTTATGGGCCTCATATCGCAGGTGAAAAACAAATCTACTAAAGCATATTGACTGGTTTAGGACCCTGCACGTTGATTCTCTAATCATCATAGGTGGAGACTTCAACATGATCTCCAATCTAGAGGAAAAAAAGGGGGCCTCAGATCACTCTCAAGGGAGGATGAAGCCTTCGATTCTATGATAAATGCATGTGAAATGGTTGACATTCAAACCTCCTTTGGTTTTTTCACTTGGAACAATAGAAGAGGCAGACCCCACCAAATTGCCAAACATCTGGACCGCTTCCTTGTCATGGAATCTATCCTCACTATGGGAGGGATTCTGGATGCAATGGTTCTACCTACGACAGGCTTGGATCTGGCCCATTTCCCTCTCCTGGCATAGTCAGGATCAACCCCTCTATAAACCCTTCAGATTTGAGAAATTTTGGCTCACCCATGATCCCAAGTTCCTGGATATGGTCACCACGTGGTGGAACAAGATATTGGTCTCAGGGAGGTCAAAAATGGCCATAATGCATCAAAAACTGAAAGTGCTCCGTACTTATCTCAAGAATTGGAACAAGAATACCTTTGGTGACATTTTCAAAGACAAAGCACTGATCCAAGAAAGCCTCAAAATTCTTCAATGCCAAGCAATGGAGAACGGTTTCACCCCAGACACTAAGCTGTAAGAAAGAGAATTCCTCCACCAACTTGATAAAAGATGTGATCAAGAAGCCATTTACTGGAACCAAAAAGCAAGAGTCAAGTGGCTAAAGGATGGTGAACGCAATACGATTTTTTTCCATAAATCCACTATCCAACACAGAATGAAAAATAAGATCAGCAAGCTGCATACTGATTCTGGAGATATGCTGGAAGAACATCAAGATATTTCCAAAAAGATAACACACCATTTCAGTCAGCTCCTCTTGGAACCAAACCAAAATCGGCTTGAAGAGATCAACAAGGTCACCCTTTTCATCCCCCCCTTAGTGAACAACAACCACAACCACTCTCTTATGCAACCCATATCTCTACAACAAGTTGAAGTGCCCATGGAACAAATGGTGGATGGCACTTCTCCTGGCCCAGATAGTTTCACTATTGACTTCTTCCACCACTATTGGGATCTGCTCAAGGATGAACTTCTCGAAATCATAGAAGAATCAAGGAAAAAAAATTGGATCTTACCAGCTCTAAATGCCACTCATATGGCTCTCATTCCCAAAGAAATAGGTTCTTCATATCCTGGTAAGTTCCGCCCCATCTCTCTCTACAATGTCATTTGCAAAATTATCTCTAAAGTTGTGGCTAATAGGTTAAAACCCTTCTTACCTCTCCTCATCTCGCCGGATCAATCAGGTTATGTGGAAGGGAGACACATTCTTGATGGTATTATTCTGGCTCATGAGGTGGTCCACTCCCTGAAAACCTCCAAAACCCCAGGAATGATCCTTAAATTGGACCTGTCAAAAGCCTTCGATAAACTTAGCTAGACCTTCATTGAAAAAATTCTGTTGGCTTTTGGTTTTTGTCAAGATTGGGTTCGTTGGAACCTTTCGCTTATCTCCTATGCTTTCTTTTCCATCCTGGTCAATGGTTCTCCTTCCTCCACTTTCTCCCCCTCACGGGGCATTCGATAGGGTGACCCCCTCTCCCCCTTTTGGTTTATTCTCATGGCGGAGGGCCTCGAGCGGTTGATCCAGTCGGCTCTTTCTGATCACTCTCTCAAAGGCCTCTCCCTTCACAATGGCCCGCCTCTAGCTTACCAGCAATTTGTGGATGACAATATCCTTTTTGGTCACTCCTCTGTGCATGAAGAAAGGAAAATCCTATCTCTCTTTAACACCTTCGAAGCCGCTTCAGGAAGCTCCCTAAATCTGGAAAAATCCCAAATCTTCTTTTTTAATACAAGTAAAGCCGCCAAGAAAAATATTTCTTGCATTCTCCGCTTTTCTGTCTCCTCCTTACCCACCAAATACCTGGGAGCCCCACTGTTTGATGTTGCTCTTAAGCAATCTTCCTAGAAAGAACTCCTAAACAAGCTCGAACTCCACCTTTCCTCCTGGACCTTCCGAACTCTAAACCTCCCCAATAGAGTTGTCCTGCTAAAATCCACGTTGCAATCTATCCCCCTTTACCTCTTCTCTGTCTTAGCAGCCCCGAAATGGGTTCTTAAAGCTATTAAAACCCTGCAAAGATATTTTTTGTGGGATTACAATAGTAACAATAATAGATGGGTGCTTGTCATTTGGGACACGCTCTGCAAAAAGAAATCGGAAGGAGGTCTTGGCATAAGGGACCCTAGCCTAAAAAAACAGGCCCTCTTTGCCAAAATCTGGTGGAATTGGATATCTAAGAACAACACTCCCTGGTTGCTGATATGGAACAACAAATATGCTATAGATTATCCCATGCACTCGCTCGTCAGATTTGATGAGGATATTCCTGGTTCTCACATCTGGAAAGCTGCCAACTCGCAACGAGCCATCATCCAAAAGCACAGCTTCTGGGAAATTAATGAAGGTAACAATGCTCTTTTCTGTGAAGACTCTTGGCAACAAATCCCCAGTCTCAAAAACCTGGCTCTTGATCTGGACTTCCAGAATTTCATCAACATCAACAAGTAGCTCAAGGTCAAGGATTTCTGGTCCTCTTCCTCTAATGGTTTCCGCGGCTGGAAAGAGCCTGCCCTTTGGGACTCTGTCCCAGACAACAACCTCTTTGATAAAATCTGGCCAAAGCTGTGCGCTAGACAGATCAAACATAGGCAAGGGTCGGATATCATTCGATGGGGTCACCACCCATCAAGCAACTTCTCGGTTAGAGAAGCTTACAACATCATTTTAGCTAATCCCACCAGCCAGGTTTCTTCGTTCTGGTCTCATCTCTAGTCTTCTCATCAATGGCCTAAAATAACCCATTTCCTTTGGATTCTTTAGCACCGAATAATTCTAACTTGGGAAAATTTAGCGTGTAAAGGATTCCATGGTCCATCCAGATGTAGTATTTGCATGTATCATCAGGAAACTATTGATCATATCTTGGATTCTTGCCCTTTCACCAGCCAACTAGGGGACTTCATGGTTGGGGCTTTCAGACGCACCAACAGAGTAAAAGGAAATATCACTGAGACTCTCAAATACTAGACGGACTGCCCCTTTTAAAGTAACATCCTCAACCAGCTTTGGAATTTTATCCCCGGATTTGTCCTTTGGCTTACCTGGAAAGAAAGAAACAACATAATTTTTAAAAACTCCACCTCCTCTCCTCTCATGTTGTGGAAAGATATCAATAAGAAGCTTCATGAAACCATTCACTCCAAAGGTTGGTCATGTGCCGACCTTCCCACCTCTCAAAAAGAAAAATGCATCTTACTTGCTCTTAACTTTGATGTCTCCATTGTCCCTTCCTTCCGCGGCAATCCCACAATGCGTCTGGATAGCCCCTCACACTGGGACCCTCCGCCTGAGAACGTGTTTAAGCTCAACATTGATGGAGCTTCAAAGGGTAATCCGGGCAAAGCTGGTTTTGGCGGCACTATCAGAAACTATCAAGGCAATATCAACATTATTTTTTACAGCAACTCAGGGTTTAACTCTATAATGCAGCTGAACTTGATGGCCTGATAGCCGGATTATCATTAGTCAAACAGAAAGGACTCTTGCCGATTATTGCGGAAGGAGACTCTTCCATCATCATTTCCATGGCCTCTAAGCTTCTCCATGGCTCGCAGGTTTCTAAAGTCTCTACCAGCTGGCGCTTGGCTCAAGGGCTTAGCAGTATGGACACCCTCCTGCATAACATGCTCGCCATCACCTTTCACCATGTGCGCAGAAAAGCCAACTCCTCAGCTGACTTCCTCGCTAACTCAGGAGTCAATTCTACCCTCTCTTTAGTGGAAGGCTCCCTTCAAGATCCGTTGGACGAGCAAATCAAGTCCAAATGTCTCCAACATTCCTGCTCTTATCTGCTCTGCCTGGATGTAGGTGTCAGCAGTATGGACAGTTGTTCAGCTAACTCCTACGACACGCGTCCTCCTATGCAACCGACGTCACATGCTGCTAGTGATGACTCTCGGTGCCCGGATTCGAACAACTCCTCTGTCGCTACTTTTTCGACGATCCCTGTCAACACTTGGCATGACCTCCGGCTTCTAGGTTTAGTTGGTTATAAGATGTGGGCTCATCACCTAGCTCATGAACGTCGTCACTCTGCGTAGGATCCTCCGAATGCTGAACATTATTCCCGAGTCTTGTCAGAGCATGAGAGCGGAGCTGGAGCTGGTACTTCGTCCTGGGCTCATTCAAGGCATGTCTACACGGTTTAATGGTGGCTGACAAGAATTCTATGCAGTCTTTCCGCGTGCACTATGAAATGGATGATAGGTGTATTGGCCGCGAGTTCAGGGTGGTATACCACAGTTTCACTGCTACTGTCGCTAACTCTGCTGGTGCATATCATTCCAGAGCCTGTGTAGGAGTTTTCATCCCTTCGCATATTGGTCTTAGGCTCAATTTGACGGCCATGTCTCACCAATGTGGTACTCCCAGGCGAGCCAATTCAGGGCGAGCGAAATCCCAGAGGAGCAGTAGCATCCCCATCCCTAAGGATTATGAACCGCACATTTCTGGTCGTGTTCGGGTTCTGGTAGAGGCTTGGGAGAACAAGGTTTTGAACAGAAAGCTTTCGACAGGGGAGGATGGTAGTCATATCAACCACTACTGGATGTTAAAAAAAATGCTTTGTAACTTAGATGAAGATATGCTCAGCAACTGGGCTGAATCTAGAATGACGATCCATTCCATGAAAATGAAAATCGTTGAGATCGATGCTCAGCTGACTGAATTAGACAAAACCTTCTCCTGGAAAGGCACAGCTAGTATTTCTAGCTTAAACATCCAAAATTCGGGGGAGAAGCACAGGGTGGCGGTGTAAGTTGCAGAGCTAGTGGAAGAGAAACGGGCGGGCGCGCCATTACCAGTCTAGGGGGAAGTGGTTGCTCCTCCAAGTCGCCTCAGGCTAAATCATTCTAGGTGCCTTCTCCTGTGGAACCCCTCTCCAAACGACAGAAAGACTCGCCTTCTTTGCAGGCCGGTCATCTTCCATCGATGTCTCTCGTTCCAACAGCAGCCACAAACTCGCCCACTACGTTGCAGGAGGAATAGTGGGCATGCCCCATCACTAAAGATCCCCCCTCACCTTAATGCGTGCTCTGAATAGGTCTCTTTCTGGCATCGCTTCGTGCAGGCCTTTAGATATCATCTATGTTTTTATATTTAAGTTTTACTTTATGTCTCTTTCTGGTTTTAGTGGGGCTCGGCTAGTTATGCAACCCAGTTTCCCTGTGTAAATATCCTGAATAGTTTTTACAGTTTTGTTTAGTGTCAGTATGCTTCCAAACAGACAGGTGTCTTATTTTTTGGAAATGGCTCTGAAGGAGGCACAGTCTCCTTCAACCTTTGTCAATCATGAGTTCTTGGATGTAATTTTTTCCTCTGTAATATAATTTTATGTGCAGCTTACAAAAAAAAAAAAACCCACCAAGTGTGAGAGAAGGAATCACAGGTCGTAGGAGTCTGCAGACAGAGTGAAGAGCGACACCCCTGGTCATCAGTGGTGGGATGGCTCCAAGAACTATATATCTATATATGCAAAAATAACAATAATAGTAATTACGTTGAAGACGTCTTTATTTGAGGTCGGGTTTTCGACACAGTTCCCAATCATGATCGTCCCTTCCATGAATTGTTTGTTGCCGCATGTCATTTTGTTTTCCCAATCAACAAAATTGAAAATTACCAGTTGGGTGCATCAGAAAATGTCATGGATATAGCTAGAAAGCCCCATATCGTCATAGTTGGAGCAGGAATGGCGGGCCTCTCTGTAGCAAATCGTTTAATGGAGTCCTATGCATCAACCCAACTGGATTTTGTGGTTCTGGAGGCCAGCGATCGAGCCAGAGGAAGGATCTGCAGCACAGAATTTCATAGCGAAAGAGTTGAAAAGGGTGCAACATGGATTCATGGCATTGAAGGGAGCCCTGTATATGCCATCGCTAAGCAGATTGGAACCATGGAGGATAGGGAGAAGCCATGGGAGTGCATGTATGAATTCAGGCACATTTCGACTGTTTTGGCAGAAGGAGGGTTAGTGGTGCCTCAATATTTGATAGATCCAATGTTTAAACTGTACATGGATTTATTGGCGAAGGCGCAGAATCAGATGAAGAGCAACGATATGATTTTAACAGATGATCATGTTGGCGATGATCATGGTGGATTAGCCAGTGGCTTGGGGGCTTATCTGAGAGCAGGGTCAGAGGAATATTTAGTGAAGAATGCTAAGAATAGAGAAGCCCTATCTGCATCCCCATCGGCTGTTTTGGAAGAATTGGGACATGAGCTAAGATGCAATTGGGATCTGAGGTCATTACAGGAGGCTGTGTTTCATAGTCGGAGTCACTTGGATAGGACCGTCATTGCTGCAGACGATTTGGATAACGTGGACTTGGATTCTTACAGAGAGTATTGGGAGTTCCCTGGGATACATTTACCCATCCCCAGGGGGTATTCTAGTTTTGTATAGGAGCTTGCAAATAGGCTGCCTGAGGGGAGTATAGTGTACAATGCTAAGGTTGAGAGTATAGTCTGGGGAAGTGAGGTGGGGGATAGTGGGAGCCCTGTGTTGTAGAAGGGACCTAATGTTGCTGTTGAGGTTGATCATGTGATCCTGATTGTTTCATTGGGTGTGTTGAAGTCTGTCATTAAAAATTGCAAGAGAAATGATGCAGATAGCCTGGAGGATCAGCAACCACAGGACCTTGTATTTCATGGCTTCCAGCCGCCACTGCCACCCCGGAAAGCCAGTGCAATCAGCAGGCTTGGCTTCGGGGTTGTGGATAAGGTGTTGTTGCACATGGGCCCTGGTGTTTCAGGGATCCCAAATGTTAAATTGGTCTTTGCTGGGCTGAAACATGGTGATGGTGGTGATGGTTTGATTCCATGGTGGATGAGGAAGACCTATGCAATAGTGCAAATCCACAAGCAATCCAGAGTTGTTACAGGGTGGTTCGCGGGGAAGGAAGCAATTGCAATGGAAACCTTATTGGACCAGGAGGTCATCGAGGGGGTATGTGATACCTAATCTGCATTCAGCATGGAGCCGAAGAAGGGAAGCAACAACATCGTTGCCGAGGAAGATAAGAGCCCTGTGATAGATGGAATTTTGTGGAGTGATTGGGGCAGGAATCCTCTATTTTCGGGGTCTTATAGTTATGTTCATGTGGGCTCAACAGGGCGTGATAGTGATATATTAGCTGAACCATTGCCATATCCAGAGGATCAGAGTAACAGCGGGCCATTGCAGATTCTATTTGCAGGTGAGTCTACTAATAGGCACTATTATTCAACAACTCACAGTGCCTATTTGAGTGGGTTGAGAGAAGCCAATAGATTGCTCAAATACTACAACTTATTGTAATCTGAACTTCTAAAATAGATTCGCTCAAAACAGGGATCTTTGTTGGACCATAATAATAGCCTCAGTCAGCTTCTTTGTATTGAGATGTTATAGCTTAAGATTATGCTATTAACTTCCTTAGTTGATTTGAGTTTTTCAGCTATCAAACTTCCATGCATCCATGTATCCAAGAGATTAGATTCATTTTTGGCCTTTGATTTTCAGTAAGACTGTTCTGTGAATCAGTGGAGTTGTTCCATGAATAATTTTATCCCTTTTGAAAAGTCATCATGAAGCATTTGCACCAAGATAATTGCAATGTCTGAACGTAAGGGGATGAAGATAAATGCACGAGCATAAGTACAAGCAGAGTAGTGCACATGAAATTTAGCATGATCAGAATATAAAAAGGAATAAGAAAAAGAGGATAGTACTAAATAACAATTATAGGTAATGATAACGACAAAGAGTTAAGCATAATAATTATGTATGGATAACGTGGTTTGTAGTTGGGTTCATTGCCCCGTTTAAAGGGCTTGAAACTTGATATCTGTTGTTTTGGTTCAGAGTAGATGTAACTAAGCATAGAAGGCTGTAGTAGCAAGGGGAGAGCATGGCGTGTGATGGTAGCTACTTGTAAAAGGGTTTATTTCTGTGATCTTCTTTGGAAGTAAATATATGAAGTTGATCCCAAATAGAATGTGATCTCTGTCGTGTATCACTTATGTTGCTAAATGTTTATGCTGCTAAATGTTTCCAGAGATGATCTAAAAAGTTGGCTGCGTTGTTGGTATTGTCATTGTTGTTGCTGTTTATTGCAGGAGTAATCTATTTATAAAGTCTTTTTGTCCAAAATGCTGCGGGAATCTGAAGTATAACGTGGATCATTGAACGTTTGGTGCAGTTTTGTTTTTAAATAATTTCAGTACGTACACGTTTTTGGCATCTGATGCAGAATGCTTAACATTGTCTCATAGATCTTTGGTTTGGACTTTGTAGATAGATTGATCACTGTGTACTTTGCCTGCAGATTCTAGATTATAATCTAAATTGGTTTTTCAAATTTCAGTTCCAGTATGCTACAAGTTTCCACAGAATGCAGAGAAGTTTTGCATACCACTCACATAGAGAATAGAGTATCGGATGGTTCGTCTTAAGAAGTGCATCCTTGGGTACCTGCTATGCATACAAAGATAAACCATTCTGGCAACTGAAAGAATGATTTTACTCTAAATATGATACCCTGATGGAGAAGAAGCTCACCTGACTTCAGGTTTTGAACCATTTTCGAAACAGTTATCATATTTGAGATAATCTATACCCTGTAGATGCAAAATGCATGAGCCACTACTTCCCAATATTAATATTTATTTTTTCTTCACAATCTACCAAATCTTAACTTCATACAAACTAAAGAATATTTCTGAAATTCCATTCAGCAAATGTCCGGATGTCTTCTTCCTCAAATCCTAATGAGCCAGGTTGCTTTTGACATCTATATTGCCTAAAGCCAAAACCCCACGTGAGGAAATGGGTTTAAAAACCTGATATCAAGAAAGGTCTTGAAGGAGATTAAGTGAACTCAAGTGAGATCATGAATGTGTTTTAAGGTTCAAGAACAGGAAAGCAAAGAGAATATACAATTTGGTTTATGGAAGGGATTTTGTCCTTGCATCTTGTTTGTCTGTGTGTCGTCATCGTGAGAGTACATGTAATAATAGGTTCTCTTTTGTAGTTTTCACATGACTCAAAGGCTGATTACTTGTTTGTTCATTCTTGTTCTCCTTTTTATACACTGTTTATTTCATAGCTGTGAACAATAAAATAAGATATAATATAAATCACTTCTTAGAAATGCTTCTATGACTATAAAATCCCCTATCCCTATTATGCAAAGTACAGTGACTTGACTTGATATTTTCATATCTAAATGGATGCTCTTCAAAGTACAGTGACTTGACTTGACTTGATATTTTCATATTTAAATGGATGCTCTTCAAAGTACAGTGACTTGACTTGATATTACTTGACTTGATATATTCATATCTAAATGGATGCTCTTCAAGATGTTGAAGAATTTTTTATTAGCAATAGCACTGTAACTTTTGACAATGAAATGATCCAGATTTCTCAATGTGAATACTGGTTACCCCTTTGGGTTTTACTTTTTACCGATCTGATTGGGTCGAAGAGGGGCATTGTATAGCCTAATAGGGGAAGATGTTCATCCTAGAGCTGACATTTGTTCTTTAAAAAAAAGTAATATACAAATTTATAAAATATTATAAAAACTAACATGTCCTCTTAAATTAGATTTCTAATATTTACAAGGTATTTATATAAAACTACTATTTTTATTTCTGGTACTTATATTCGGCATATGCTATTATGCTTTTGTAATACATTCCCAGTCTATAAACTCACCATTCAATTATGGCTTGTGTGATATTCTTAAAATTTATTTAAAATGGTAAATTTTAACTATTTTATATTGATTGCTGAGCATAAGAATATCCCTTGACTTATTATTATCATAAGAACCGTAGAAAAGGTTTAAGCAAAGCTATTAGATGTGAGGAGAGCGTCATCTCGAGCACAGATTCGTCTTAGAAGAATATATATGTGAAGGATAGAATATTGAATGAAGGATTGAATATTGAAAGTATTTTTGTATTTGAAATTTTAATATATGTTGGAATAATTACCGAACACATCCATAGATAAGCATGTTTACACTATGAAAAGTTTTATTGCAATTTTGGGTTTTAGTTTTTACCACATATTTTTAATTAAGGTTGGTATATATTTTCGGGATTTATACTAACTGTGTTATAATGGTTTTGTAATATATCGGATAAGCAGGTTTACATTTTCAAAAGTTTATTGCAATTTTGGGTTTTAGTTTTTACCACATATTTCTAATTAAGGTTGGTACATATTTTGGAGATTTATACTCACCGTATCATAATGGTTTTGTAATATATATCTGGTGTTTCTACACATTCGATTATGGCTGGTGTAACATTTTTAAAGTTTTTTTTTTTATGTTAAATTTTATTTATATTTAGCATATATTTCTTAACATAAAATCATGCATCCATGATCCACTTATTACTATCTTAATGCATACACTTATTACTATCTTGCTGTTAGTGTGAAATTTTCTGTATAATTAATGAAATACATTAATATAAATTTTCAATTTGATTAATGAATACATTGATAGACGTATTTTCATGGAATTATTAAAAATTATGGTAGAAAGGTTTTAATACTACCTATATGTATGTATTATTAATGTATTATGTTTAAAAGATATTTTAGTGTTTATATTTATGTTGGAAATGGGTAAAATGATGTAATATAAAAAATGTGTTATTATTAACTTATTGTGTTTTAATGAATATTTAAATATATGAATCTTGAAATGGTGTATTTAGGTGTGATTTAGGTAATTTATTTTACATATATAATTCTTTATTAATATATTTAGTAAAAAAAAATTTCGTTAGTTTGAGTGGGCTAATGCTTTGAGCTTCACTTAGGTATATTGTTTATAAATACATTTTTAAACAAAAACTTCTAGTAAGAAAAAAACCATACCAATTATAAACATAAAACCCTATGTAAAATGTTTGATCGACAAAGAATTTTTGTGATTTTTTATCTATTCTTTCTCTGATTAGATTCTCTGTGTACTAAATCTGTTCTTGCAAGTCCATGGTTCGAATCCTCTCGTGGAGATAGTTACCTCTCATGAGATGACATGCCTGACGCAACAAGCCTCGACAAACATCTCCATATGACCCTAAGTGACACAACAATGAGCCAAGATAGACCTCTCCATATGTTCATGAAATGACACCACAATTTAGATATGTATCGCAGTCATTACACAGTGCCACGTCGACACGTCACGAGGACCCAACCAATAACCTTAAATCAGGCGCATTTTTGGATCAACTGACAATAGACAAATGACAGTTGAAGGTCTTAGTAGATTTTTGTACCACCAGGTGTCCAGCGGAAACTACATTTGCAGCCACAATACAACGAGAAGTCACGTTAGTCTTTACCTTGATCTTGAGTCATCTTGCCCTGCCGTGACAAAGCGTAATAAACGGACTTGGCAACCGTCAAACGCTCTAATGGTGCCAACGCGCCGTTGGTCCGTCACTACTCGAATTCACTAGTAGGAAGTCTTGCAAAAATTATTATTAAAAATTTATGTTTGCTTTTTATCTGTTGCACTGGCATTCAACACGACACGACATAGAATTTTCAAAATAAATGCCCTAATCTGAACCTCATAGGACTAAGTTAAACTCTAGACTATTTGTACTTAAAATTTGAGGAGTTTTTTTTGTCAAAATTCCGTAGAAATTATTCAAATGGTAGTCTTTAGTGATTGGAATTGTATAATCTGGGTGGCCCAGCAGTAATCGAGGGTCCTGAATCCATTTCTGCAATAAAAATTGCCATTTTAATACTGAAAATATGATTTTCAGTCTGGTATTTTCACCAGACAAACTTCGTAGAGAGATGGAAAAATTGCTTTTAAATCAACTAATGAAAAGCAAAGAATCACAGGAATGCTGAATAGCACAAAATAGCGTCTGGATTTCTTCCATTGATGAAATCACTTGAATCTTTTTACCCCGTCCAGCTTCTTTACAGTGACGGGATCCAATATTTCTTCCATTTCCGAAGCTCCTATTTATGCAAACTCTAAATTTATCACCACACACACACAAAAGAAGAAGGAGAGACGAGTTGTTAGAACACCTCATTTCATGTTATGTACTTTTAGGACTGGATGAAGGATATGAGGACTCAAGCTTTAGTCATGATTTTTGTCTGTGTATTAGTCAAATGCCTATATAATTTCACCTAGTATTTTGAAACTTGGGGCGTTGGAGGGTTAATTTGAATACCAACATGGTTTTAAGGATAGCCAGGATTTGGAGAAATATTGTAGCTAATTTCATATATGCGCAGATAAATTCCTAAAGAAGATCATTATTTTCCATAGTGCTTCAAAGGAATCAATGATTGGTTGGTCAATTATTACTTCGAGTTGAAGCATATCCATATAGACCATTCATTTTTCCACCTCTTGGTTAGTTTGAACTTTATACATTTAATGTGGATTTCTAAGAAACGTTTTTATTTTTGTTAGGTTTACTACATTGTGCATTTGAATATATTTGAATACTTCAAAAAAATACACTTGTTATACAATTCTAGGTTGGTCAAAATGAGCATACTCAGATTAATTTGAAGTTTTCTGCATTTTTTCAGTATATTGTCTAATACTACAACTTACTATAAATTTAGAATATTGAGGTTCTAAATTTTGAAGTTCCTTAATGTACATTAGTAAATCTACAACAACTCAATTTTAATTCCCCTTTCTCATCTTTTTAACCTATCAACTTATTTTTGCACCTTTTTGGGGCAATTGCTAGTATATATATTTGGGCTTTTCAGTTACAGGAGATGTTTCTAGGAGTAGGTCGGATCGAGAGGGATGCAAACAATTTCTACTATTTAAAAAAAAAAATTACAAAAAGAAAATTCTATATTTAAAAGCTTCTCGCTATGCCCTCTTTCAGAAGGTAGGGAAGGTAGGAAAAGGGAGAGGGATCCGAGAATCCAGGGTCGGGGGAAGAAAACTAACAACCTGAGACAAAAAAGGGGAAGAATAAATTCTGAAGTAAACATTTAGTTCTGTAACAAACCTTTAGCCTCGTGCGTTGTGTTGAAGCTGAGCTCGGGATAGCTCTGGAGTTCCGGTGGAACCATTTGCGGGGAAGATCTTGTAGCGGCCAAGTTGAGCTAGAGTTGCGGAGCTCTTTCACTGTTGAGCTAGAGAAAGTGAGAAGCGGACGGGGTTAGGGATTTTGCCCCTTTTTCCTCGCATTGTGGGATGACCCACACAGGACGCGTGGTGGTCATGCTGAGGCCTTTGTAGATTAGAGTTAGGTTAGGTATGTTTAATATGATTGGTTCTAATTTAAAATTAAATTATAATAAGAAAATTTAGATATTATATAAATGACTTATGTTTAGTATTTACAAAAAAATGTGTAATTTAATTAGATATTGTTGTTTAGCATTATTAGATTTTGTAAAATAATTAATATTATTTAAAATTATTTAATATGTATACTCCGCTAAGTAAATGCCTAATATGGTGAACTTTAAATTAAAAAAATTAAGTTGAAGGGTAAATAAATGTTAATATAAGATATATTGTAAAGTGGTGAATGGTTAAATTTTGTGGTGATCAATTATTAAATAGTTAGCTAAATATAACATTAGGACCTTACAAAACCAAATTAATTATGTGTTATCCCTAAGCTTAAATGAATTAGGGTACACACTATGAGACAAGTAGTGTTAAATTGAATTTAATACAAATTAAGAAACATAATATATATTTATGTAGCAAATCACAACGAGTGTGACTCTGACGGTAAGTATGGTCATTGACGACTACCTAAGTCGTTAGAATGACTCGCCGCCATGCACACAACCTAAGACGTAGTCTCTTACCTAAGACTCGCAATGAAGACTTCAAAGTAGGGACGTAGTAGTGCCTTTGTACCCCTACCCTTTTAGGCATTTTCCTTAGTATCATGTAAAGCTTGTTTACGGGCAAAGAAAGAAACAAAATTCCCCTCGACCTGTAGATATGAGTATGTGTTTAATAGTGACCTAGATAAAAACATGAACCATGTACTAATGGTAACTTATGCCATGATATAGGATCATTATGGTAAGAACGTGAGCAGATCGAGGATGAGGCTTCGCAACGGTGCCTAAGCAAAATGTGTCGACACCATCGCTGGAAATGGTTCTCATTTTGCGCTCCCTTGAGGAAATAAATGAGACAATTAGGGAACCTCAAAGGGAAAGTGTTACACAAAAGGTAGAGGTCGAGGCCTCATTGTTGAGGGAGGGTGACCCTAAAATACAATTGAACCTATTGCAGAGACACCCTCATCAAGACATCACGAGGGAGCTTCATAAAATTAGGCTTCTAGAGTTTTTTGGTGGTCGCGGAGGGGTACGAACAGAAACATGGTTGGAAGGGATCACGAGGTGTTTAGCATTGTAGGAGTACACTTCCACTTCGAAATCCAAAATAGCCATATTTCAGTTGAAGGAAAATGCTCTAAACTGTTGGGGAAATCAAGAAAGGAAATTGTGATTTACGCTAGACACTGTTCCATGGGAGCTATTTGTGGATAAGTTCAGAGGGAAGTACTTTCCAGCCTTCTACCAGGAACAACAGGTAGGAGCCTTTCATGCCTTGGTTCAAGGGAGTCTATTGCTAGAGGAATATGAGGTAAGATTCATGGAATTGGTTAAGTATATCCCCTACTTGGACACTAATCAACGTCAGGCTGAGCACTTTGTGCCTACTTGGACACTGATCAACGTTAGGCTAAGCACTTTGTGTACAGACTAAATCCTAGGATATGGGCCCAAGTACGGATGTGGAAACCCAATTTAGTTGTCGAGGCAGTCGAATGCACTCATTATACTGAAGATATGTTGGGTGGGAAACCCTTGAGGACATTCAATACTCAACAGTCAGGATTTGTAGGGAAGGCCCCTCAAACCTACCCTAGAGGAGGGTATGCAAGTCCACCTCCCTATGGAAACAAGTATACACCTAGAGTTGTAGCAGTAGATAGATAAATACCAGTTAGTACAGTGCCCCAATATACAACAGGAACTCACCAAGGTATAAGGAATTATCAAGGAACAGTTGGCAGGGCACGGGGATCCAGGGGAAGGAACCCCTCTCATAGGTCTCAACAAGTCATCTCACCTACACCATTATAGGTTGCTTGCTGGGCGTGTGGGGGTCCACACTATCACCGAGAATGTCCTGAGTTACGATCTGGTATAGTGAATCGAGAAGGAAAGGTCCCGATAGGGAGTGGAGGAAGTAAGCATCAAATATCGACAGCAGTGCATAATAGTCAGGCTGAACACCAGTCAACAGTGGTGGATTCAATAGGTATAATTAATGATTTTAAACTCAAAATGTTGTTTGATTCTAGTGCTACTGACAGTTTTATTTCTCCATATGCATTACATAAATGTGGGTTGGAATCCTGCAAACACAACGATTTCAACTCAGTTGAAATGGATTTAGGGGTAAAACAAGCAGTAGGACCCAGTGTTGATAACTGTATGGTCGATATAGGGGTATGTGTTACACAATTCAAAGTGTATGTCACCCCCCTTGGGACTTATGACCTTATTATAGGTATGAATTGGCTTGAGGAACATCGAGCTTTCCTTTACTATTACAAAAAGAAGGTCCTTCGTGTTGATGACAAAGGGAAGGCCATTGAGATTCAGGGTATAAAGAGGAAGTGTCCCTACGTTTCATCTCAATGATGTATGAGGCAAGGATGTCAGTTATATATCATTGAAGCCGTAAGTGACGAGAAGGGACCCTCATTAAATCAATACCCAGTGTTAGCTGAATTTAGTGATGTCTTTCCCAAGGAACTTCCTAGGTTACCTCTTGAGAGAGAACTTGATTTTACCATCGATATTAAGCTCGGTATAGACCCAACATCAAAGGCACCTTAGAGGATGACGACCCTAGAGCTTTGCGAGTTGCAAATGCAGCTAAAGGAACTGTTGGACCTAGGATTCATAAGGCCAAGTATTTCATTGTGGGGTGCACCAGTAATATTTGTAAGGAAGAAGGATGGTTCCTTGTGTATTTGCATAGATTGCAGAGATTTGAATAGAGCCATAGTGAAAAATAGGTACCCAATAACTCGAATCAATGAACTCTTTGATCAAATGAAAGGGGCGACGGTATTTTCCAAGATCAACCTACGATCAGGTTACCACCAACTTCAGATCAAGGAAGGCGATATACCTAAGACGACATTTCGAACTCAGTTTGGGCACTATGAGTTCGTGGTGGTACCCTTTGGCTTGACTAATGCACCGGTTGTATTCATGAGCCTCATGAATAGTGTGTTTAGAAAATACTTAGATCGGTTTGTGCAAGTCTTCTTGGATGATATCCGTATCTACTCCAAGAATGAAAGAGAGCACGAGGAACACTTGTGAATAGTGTTGTCATGCTTGAGAGAACACAAGTTGTACGACAAGTTGTCCAAATTTTCTTTCTATCAAAAGGAGATCCATTATCTAGGGCATATCATTTCTGGTGAGGGAGGTTCTGTGGATCCATAAAAGGTGAAGAGCATAATGGATTGGCCCGTTCCAAGGAATGCACATGAAGTAAGAAGATTCATGGGTTTAGTAGGATACTATAGAAGGGTTGTTGAAGGGTTCTCAAAAATAGCAAAACCGATAACTACCCTGCAATGCAAGGGTGTCAGATATGAATGGAATGAACAATACGATGTTGCATTCACTAAACTAAAAGAATTACTAACAAGTGCACCAATTCTATGGGTTTCGGATATGGAGAAAGACTTCACAGTTTGCATGGATGCCTTGAGGCAGGGTTTGGGTGATGTGTTAATGCAGGAAGGTGGGGTAATAGCTTATGTATCATGAAAGTTAAAACCTTATGAATAGAATTACCCTACCCATGATTTAGAATTAGTAGCAGTGATGTTAGCCCTAAAGCTTTGGAGACATTACCTTGTTGGGAGAAGATTTGAGCTCAAATCATATCACCAAATCCTGAGGAACCTCTTCACTCAAAGAGACCTAAATGCTAGGCAGAGGTGATGGAATGAATTTATGAGCGAGTACGATTTTGGGATTCCGTACATCAAGGGGAAGGAGAATGTAGTAGTCGATGCCTTAAGCATACAACCAAGTCTTTTCTCTCTCATACCTTTAAAGGTAGATTTAAGGGAGAGAGTATTACGGGAGCTATTTGGAGACAATTGGTACCTTTAGGTCGTGTCGGCACTCCAGTAGGGAAGGAAGGTGGAACCTAAATTTGAAGGGTATGAGCTGGAAGCAGGTGGGTTGTTGCGATATCGAAGGAGAATGTATATCCTTAAGGAGGGAGATATTAGAGAAACTATATTCAAGGAATCCCGTAGATCAGTATCTTGTGCACATCCGGGAGTAAAGAAGATGTATGCAGATATGAAAGAAATCTTCTTTTTGGGCAAGAATGAAGCAAGATGTGGTCAAATTCGTTGCTAGGTTCCTTGAGTGTCAGCAGGTCAAAGTTGATCATCACCACTCGACAGGACTGTTGCAGCGACATGACATTCCCATGTCCAAGTGGGAGGTTATTTCGATGGACTTTGTGGTAGGATTTCCTCTTACCTCTCATAGGCATGATTCCATTATGGTCGTTGTTGATAAATTGACCAAGACTGCTCACTTTATTCTAGTTAAAAAAACCTATGACGTTGTTGATGTTACGTTGGTGTTCATCAATGAAATTGTTCGTCTTCATGGATTTACCAAGAAGATTATCTCGGATGGGGATTCTCTATTCACGTCCAAGTTTTGGACAAGTTTGTATTTTTCTTTAGGAACTCAATTGAATTCAAGCATAGCTTACCATCCAGAAACAGATGGCCAAACAAAAAGAATGAATTAGGTTATGAAGGACATGCTTAGGATGTATGTAATGGATCAACATACCCATTGGGAAAAGCATTTACCCTTAGTAGAGTTTTCTTACAATAATAGTTACCACAGCTCAATTGTTATGCCACCTTATCAAGCCCTATATGGGAGGGCATGAAGAACACCATTGAGTTGGGAAAGGTTAGAGGATTGAGTAATTGTGGGACCTGAGTTGATTCGGGATATGGAAGAACAGGTGATTCATATTAGACAATGGTTAAAGGAAGCTCAGTATATGCAAAAGAGTTATGCCAATGCGGATAGGGTTGACAGAAACTATAAAGTGGGAGATGCAATTTTCATATGAATCAGGCCGAATAAAAGTACCATCAGGTTTGGGAAGGGGAAAAATTTGTCACCCCAATTCATAAGACCCTTTGAAATTCTAGAGAAAGTTGGACCTGTCCCGTATCATCTTGCACTACCACCCCATTAGCATAAAACTCATAATGTATTTCATGTATCTGTTTTACGCCATTATATAGCAGATGAGTCTCATAAACTAAATTGGAAGGAACCGTAGGTTTCGGACAAGGGAACCATCAAGGTCAAACCATTATGTATATTGGACCGTAGGGCTAGACAACTTAGGCACTGTTTGGTGGACCAGGTTAAGGTCTAGTGGGACAAGTATAGCCCAGGTTCTGCTACCTGGGATGACCCAGAGACCATGCGTCATGATTTTCCCACACTATTTTGATTATAACTTTGGGACAAAGTTTCCTGAAGGGTGGGTGTATGTAACACCCCATTTTGACCTTATTACATATACTATCATTACTAGATGTATTTTCTTATTGTGAACTTCGTCAGTAGATGACATTGTGTCATTATAGGATGTATTTGCTTATTGTTGAACTTCGTCAATAGATGACATTGTGGACATATGGATTTATTATTTGCGGAATTTATATATATGTATGTGATGTTAATATTATGAGTTATGAACATGTTTAGATTATGTATTTGGCATGCAAATTCAATAGAATATGGTACGTGGATACCGATTTAAGTTATGTTCAAGTAAGTGATTACGACTCCAGATGCATGGTGAAAATGATTATATTGTTGTTGTTAGTGTTAACAGATTATGTATGGACATGTCAAAGATGATACGACATTTTGTTATGAGACTAACCAACAAGTTTAAAAGAGGTAAAAGATAGTTGATCTCCACAAGGTGGAAGCACTCGACGGTATGATTTCAAAGAATATGGTATGAGAATGAATTCTTATTGTTATATGTGATTATTTTTATTATCCTGATGTTCGGGATGGTGTGGGTTTTTAGGAAACTCAACCGCCCAAATTGGTTATTCGATGACAAAACCTAAGCATGATAGTTGCAATGCATTCACTATGTAGAATGCATACATAGTCCCTTATTCCATTGAGGTGGTGGAGGCATTACCCACCGTTATCCCCAAAACCCAAAGCCATGGGAGGTTTGTGCTACGGTACGCTCCCCAAGGTGTGTGATGATGACTAGTGGATGCCTGCTGGGGAAGCTTGGTCAATAGAGTCGAAACTTCCGCTTATGGGTTCTAACTGTAGTTAGGTCATGTGGTTGACGTTCCAGGGTAGTCCAGCAGAGGAAGGATAGGATGTGGAAGTTATTTGTGAATTATGTAGAACTAAGTAGGTAGATAGGAATGACATGGAAGTTTTAGAAGAGAAACTAATTAACTCCGTGTTGATACCCTTTGCTTGATTATTAAGTGGTGTCTTGTTATGTTTTGTTGGTGTCATTGCTTATTATGATATGAGCTAGTGTCTAAACCTTGAAAATTCATGTTTAAGTGTGTGTCGACATATAGTAACTTATGTGATTACGTGTGATGTATAGTTGAGTCCTATTAGCGTACCTACACGACATATGTAAGCATTAGCTACGTTTACATAACTCATTTATATATATGTTTGTATTAATGGTATGCCATACTATTATAATTACAACTTCATGTTTTGTAATTGTGACAAGTTAAATTATATTTGTTACTTGTCGGGTTAGGAACTGACATAATTGGGTCAAGTTATTAGTAAGGGGTTTGATTCTTATTATGGTTGGTTAATGATTGTGGTCATCATTAAATAAATATTAATTAAGTTGATTAGAGTTAATTATTATGATTGCTGAATATGGTGCTAATTAATGAATGAATCATGATCAAATCCTAATTAGGATTAATGTCAATTAACGTTGATTAATGCTAATTCGTAATACAAATGGTGTTATTATGTTATTAAGATTTGATTAACTTAGTTGTTGCATAAGTTCATGGTCACTAAATCATTATATAAAGCATTAATGTGGTTGATCATTGTTAATCACTTTATTATCTACTTGATTAATAAATGCTAATTAAAGGATGAATTATAATAGTTCCATAAATGGTGATTATGATTAATTGTAATTAATTAGGATTAATTACAATAAATTAGAGTATGGTAATTTATTAGTATTAATTAGGATTGTTATAATTAATTACGATAAATTAAAACTAATTAAAAAGTAGTGTTAATTGAGTATTAATCCGGATTAATTATAGTTAAGGTTATTATAAGTAGGTTTGAATGTTGAATATGGTAATTAGTTCCATGAATGATTATTATAATGTATTATAATTAGTTAGGGTTAGTAGAAATGTAATAATAATTAAGCATTAAATAAGAACTTAATCACAAATAATGTTTAATTGTTGAATCGGGTAAATAACTTAGTAAATCATCTTTAAAATTTATTTAGTTCATAAATAATTAAATGACCCTTAATGACAATTATGATAGATGGTGAAATATAGTAATGATTACATAAAATGATATTTTGTCATCAATATTATTAAATATCTATTAATGTGACGTGATAACGTTGAGTGCCAATATTGTTGTTTTACGTTGAAAAAATTGGTAAGAAATGAATGGCGGTGCAACTTACTATTATTTTATAATAAATTGGTTGACTTACAAGTAACCACGAGAATCCCCGTGGTTGGGGAGTTATGGGAACCTGACAAAGTGGATGAAAGGGAAGTTTAAGAATTAATGATTGGGATAAGGTAGTAATGAAGGGATGGAGAGTCGGTGAAGAGTAGGAAATAGGGGAGAAGAATGGGGAGTTTTGGAGGATTGGGAAAAAGAGGAGGAAGAGAGAAAAATATTTTTTGAAAATTTTCAAAGGAAAGTGAGATTTTATCACTGGTTGGACTGTACTCGGGTTTTGGGCTCGGGGGTCCAAGAACTAAGTTCTTGGAGCTAGGAAGTCAGCGAGACTTTCCTAGTTAGCAGGGTGGCAGATTGGTTTGGCCAGTTGAGTTTTTTGTTACAGTTAAAGGGCTTGTAGGGCTTGCAGGTTTAAAAATGAAGGAGCTTGAAGGGACCAATTACTCAAGGACAAACTGTGAAATTTACAGGTATTTAAAATATTGTTTCATTTTAACATGCCTCAATTTTTACTGTTAAATTGATTATACAAAATAAATTATGAAACTTATATGTTGTAGTACTGTTTTATAAAGATATTTTATTGTTTTATACCTGCATCAATGATTTAGTGGAATGGAAACAATTGTATAAAGATAATCTATTTGTTATATACATGCATAAAAAATTAGTGGAATGAAAACAAGTTAGCAGGTTAACTTAGAACCAGTTGATAAAACAAAACTTCAACCGTTAGATTCTTGTTAAACTGAGGACTTGGTTTGGGTCCTACATAAACTTCTTGAGGATTTCATTGATATATTTAGTGATTTGAAGACCTAAGAAAAAATTCATTTCACCAAGCATGGACATCTCAAACTCATTCTGCATAATTTCAACAAACTATTGCCTAAATTGATCATTATCAGTACTAAAAATGATATCATCTACATAAATCTCAACAATGACCAAGCTACCATGTTCTTCTTTAATATAAGCATTACTTTTAGTGTTACCTTTTCTGTAGCCTTGCTGCCTTAAGTATTTATCAATCCTGGAATACCAAGCTCTTGGATCTTGCTTTAGCCCATACAAGGCCTTTTTCAACCTGTAAACATAATTTTCTGCTTCTTGCACCTAAAACCCATCTGGTTGTTCCATGTATACTTATTCCTCTAATTCACCATTTAAAAATGCATATTTTACATCCATTTGATCATCTTTAATGTGCTTAGAACTAGCATAATCCCAAATCATCCTAATGGGTTACATTCTTGCAATATGAGAAAATGTTTCTCCATAATCTATTCCTTCTACCTATGCATACCCTTTACAAACCAATCTAGCTTTATTCCTAGTCACCTTTCCTGCTTCATCCAACTTATTCCTGAAGAACCATTTATCCCTAATAACATTCTTATTTAAAGGTCTAGGAACCAATTCCCATGTCTCATTCTTTTCTATTTGACTTATTTCTTCTTTTATTGCTTTCATCCAGTATTTCTCATTAATTGGTTCTTCAACATTCTTGGGTTCAAACAGAGATTACTGATACCTATTCTTGATTTGAAGTAGATTCTTGCCTTTTTCTTCTAGTTTCAACACCTGCGTTTATATCACCAATGATTTGCTATTCAGGATGATTTCTTTGTATCCTTTTGCTTGGATTCTTAGATTGAGTTGACCCCTACAATAAAGTAGGAATCAGATTTTCATTGTTAGCTGGTTTAGTTTCCTCTATATCACTTGATTCTTCTTCCATTTTGAGTTTGTCATAAATTTCATATAGCTGATTATCTTCCTTTTCAATTTTGGGTTTTAAAAATTAAGATTCATCAAATTTAGAATCTATGGCTTCAAAAAATTTCTCCAATATGAAATTGTAGCACTTATAAGCTTTTCTTGAGCATTAATATCCAACTAAAATACCTTCATAAGTTCTAGAATCCAACTTTCCCATATTTTTATCAAATCTCTTTATGTAACACTTACTACCAAAAATTCTAAAGAGTTTCACACTTGTTGGTCTACCTTTCCATAACTGATAAGGTGTTTTGTAATAATTATTTCTCAACAGGATTCTATTCAGAATGTGAACAGCAGTATGAACATTTTGAGGCCAAAGTATGTTACTTAGTTTCGATTCATTTAGCATTGTTCTTTCCATCTCCATAACAGTCCTATTTTTCCTTTCAACAACACCATTTTGTTGATGTGTTTCAGTAAAAGAAAAATGTCTTTTGATACCATTATCATCACAATAGTAATTGAATTCCTTAGAAACAATTTTTGCCCCATTGTCTTATCTTAAGTATTTAATTTTCATGTCAATTTCATTTTCAGTCAACTCTTTGAAAATTTGAAAACAATTGAATGTTGCATATTTCTTTTTCAACAAAAACGTCAAAGTCATCCAAGTAAAATCATCCATAAATAACAGAAAATATCTTTCACCATTTAATCCTGTTATCCTCATAGTTCCACAAATATCAACATGTACTATTTCCAAATGTTTTGTTGTAGAGTGTTCTTTGGTTTTAAAATTAACTCTAGTTTGTTTACCATGTTGATATTGTTTGCAAATAGAATTGGTAAGATTCTTTATGACAGGTAAATCTCTTATTGCTTCCTTTTGTTTAACTAAATCAAATTTTCAATGTTATTATGCCCAAGCCTTTTATTCCACAACCAACTTTCATCTTCATTCCCAAGATAACAATTTTCCTTTTTCTCATCTAGTATGTAAATGTTGCTCGGTGTTCTTGTAGTTGTTCCAACTAACCGATTTGTTTTGACATATCTGATTTGACAATTTTTAGAATCAAATATCATATAATTCCCTTTATCATAAATTTGAATTACTCTCAATAAATTATGTTCCATATCCTCAACCAGTAAAACATTTTTAGCCATGATATTTGTGTTATTTAGACACACAGTACCTCTTCCAATGATCTTAGATGATTGTTCATTACAAAAAGTAACTGTACCTTCTTTTCCTTCATCCAATGTAACAAAATACTATTTTTTTCCTGTCATATGTTTTGAACATCCACTATCCACACACCATTTTACTTTATGATCAATCTGTAAATATAGAGTGCATTTTTTAGATTCTAGATGGTCACTTTTCTTTTTCCAACATGTAGTTTTCACATTAGTGTAATTAGGTTCAACAGATTTCTAAAAGTTCCTCAGACAGTTTCTCGACACATGTCCGAAATTATTACACCTATGACATTCAACCTCAAACCTTAAGACATCAAATCTGTTATAGGAATTGTTCACACTGTTATGAATGGTTCTATCATGCCTTCTTCCATGTTCAAAACTAGATTTGTCATGGTTGTTATGCGCAATTATGTTTCTTGAAAAGGAATTACAAAAAGAATCTTTATGTCCATACTTATAACAAAAGAAACAATAGACATCAAACATGTTCCAGTAACTCTCATAACTTCTTCTGTGTATTGTTGAAGTATAATTTCCTTCTTGCTTTATTGATTCCATCTGCTTACTAGTGTTTTTCACATTTGTATGTCATGTGCCTGCTTTTTCAAAACGTATTCTAGTACTTGCATTATTAAACTCAGATTTATAACCAATTCCAGTTTTGTCATTTGTTGGTATTTGATTACTAATAATCTATTTCAAAATACTTGAGCTATCATTCATGTTATTTTCTTGTTCCTTCTTTCTTAATGTAACAACTTCAAGTTTCAGACCTTCATTTTACTTATATTTTTCTATAAGCAATTTTTTTAGTGTTGCTTCAGCTACTCTAGCCTCTTCTGTTTTGAGCTTTAAATCAATTATCATAATTTCAGTGCTATCAACTTGTTATATTTATGTAGCTCATTTTCAAGATTCTTAATTTCTTCTTTGAAATATTTACACTCTCTTATTACCTTTGTAAGTTCAGTCAACGCACTTACAAGCTCAGCTTCCAAATCAACTTCACCTTATTCTTCTTCTTCACTAAATTTATCATTCTGATTTTCTACAGCCATAAAAAAGTCTTATATCTGAGCTAACATCACTTTCATCTGTTTATGAAGAATCACTATCATCTTTAATAAATAGACTTTTCTTTTTATATGAGTTTCTTTGAAAATACTTCTTATACTTTTTCTTGTATTCTTTTATACTTCTATTTCTTTCTTCTTAGCCATCATAATGCTTATTATAGGGACACTTGGAGGTAAAATTCCTTATTCTACGACAACCAAATAATAGGAAGCTTACCTTTGTATTTTCCAGGACCCTTTTTTCATATTTTTGACAAAATTAACTTCTTCCTTATTTTATCTTGAATCCTCATGATTGCTAGTTTCTGCTTCAACCTTTTTCTTTTCCTTCTTAGCTACCTTGAAAGTTGCTTCTTTCCTGAAAGAATCCTCACCAGAGTTCCTCATCTCAAATGTTGTTATTATTCCATGTAGTTCATCCATTTCTAAAGTAGTAATATCAACTCTTTCTTCCAAAGCATATATTTTTGAATCAAATCTTATAGGTAGATATATAAGCACCTTTTGCACAATATCAACAAATTTAAATTTTTCTCCTAGACCTCTCATGGTATTAACTACTTCATCAATACGAAGAAAATAAGCTGTTATATCTTCAGATTCTTCCATTTTTTAACTTTCGAATTGACTCATATATGACTATAACTTACCATTCTTCACCTTAGTATCTCCTTCATAAACATTTTTCATCTTGTCCCATAATTCTTTTGCTGAAACATAGTACATATTACATAACCTTAACAAATTTTGACCCTACTAAACCTCCAAGTATTGCATACATAGCTTTGGAATTTATTTCATAAAGTTTCTTACCTGCAACATCTGTTGGAATGATTGCTGGAACATTATATTCATTCAACACAACTTGCCAAATATCTACTCCTTGAGTCTGCAAAAACAATTTCATCCTGATACTCCAAAAGGCATAGTTATTCCCATCAAATAGAGGTAATCCATATTTTGTAAATTCATATTTCTTATCCATCATAAAATACCACACTTCCAGTGATTAAATTGATTTCTAAAGTAACCCGCTCTGATACCAATTGTTGGACAAGTCAAGCAACTGAGAGGGGGGATGAATCAGTTGCATACACATTTATAATTTTTCAATGCTTTAACACATATTACTTCTTTAATGCATATTAAATCTTAATGATTACTTTGTCACAATAATCGATAACCGTCAAACACATGAAATGTACAGAGACACAAAATATTTATGAGGAAACCCATCAAGGGAAAAAACTTCTTCTTCTTGTGGATGTAAAGCAAGCAGGAAACTTCAATTACATCATATTTTGTCTGAGAAACTACTCAGATGAGGCTACTACCTCTTTGTCTTCATCACCTACTAAAATCCAGCTTCTACTGCCTGAATACAAGCATCAACTTGCAAAGAGAATTTTACTCTCCCTATATCCTCCCTTCCTCCCTATAGTATAGAAACCAACTTGTTTTATACTATTAAACACAATCTCAAATTTCAAATCTATCAATATCTTTTTGATAAAATCTTTCTGTTAAAATCAACCTGTAAATATCAATCTTGTCTTTGCCAAACATGTTTATTATTTTTCAACCAAGACAAAACTTAACCAAATGTAACTCTCTTAGTACTTTTTCAACACCAAGACTGTTCAAGTTAATATGTCCATATTTACTCTATTTTAAACCCTACAAATCAAACTTGTAGATAATATTCATTGCAACATATAATGATCTCAATGTATTTTTTAATTACAAATCCAACCATTCTAATTTTATATGTGTTGTATTCTCTGTATAAGCACTTACAAATCCAACAATACGATATTCATATTTCATCTCTGCGTATTTGTCATTCAAGAAAAAATATGATAGAGCTCTAGTGTTAATCCAACCAACTCCACCTCAAAAAACGAAAACCGTTTCAACCCTAATCGACTTCCTCGTAGTCGAATTCAATAAAAAAGAAATTATTTACAAGAGTTACTGTAACTATGTTAAAAAATTCCTTAAACAAGGTTTTTCCATAAAATGAAATCATGAATAACTTTTGTCTTTCTCTTCATGGTTGTTGATGAAAGTGCATCGACGCTTTACCTGCAAACTTAAAGTTCATCATGTGACTTGGATTTAAAGTTCATAAGTGCTTTACAAGTGAGGAGCTTATGGAAATGGAAACACTTTACAAGTGAGGAGCTTATGGCAATGGTTAAATTCTTTTCAAGTGAGAAGCTATGATGATGGTCAAACACTTTAAAGTGAGGAGCTATGGGTCTTCGTGGTTGTTTGACCAAACATTCACCAATGATTGAGCCATATGTTAAATACTAAATTGTTCACATGAGTTATAAACAAAACTTCAAAACATTGCTCAAATATTTAAAACCTTTGTTTAATGTAAATTAGAACTAGCACTAAAGGTTTGACTATATTTTGCAAAGACCAATATATATGCTATATAGAATTCTAGTCTTCAAACCAATAACTATGATCTACATGTGAGTGCAATCCATAAGCATATGAAAACCCAAGTTCATTAAGTGTGACAAGTTTGACATCAATGACAATAGCCATTCACCCTGTCTTGTGCAACTGGCCAACACTCCTGTCTCATCTTCTTTAATCTTGGCATAACTTTTTTCTATGCAACTTGACACCCCTTTTATAAGGAAGAAATACACCCCAAGTTCCATTATCCTATTCATGTTCCTCACATTATGCATAGGTTTGTTTCATGCGCTTGGAGCTAGTGTGCTTAATATGACACTCATTTCTTCCCCTATACTATACCATTCTTTTATTATTTTTCACGCTTTAATAATATATAAAAGACAAAATAATCAAATATTCCAAAAATGTGGATGAGAAAGAGTCATGTTGTTACCTATCTTTGGAATAAAATTACATCACCCTTGAACAAACATTGTCGTGAGTCATTATCTCTACACTTTGGGTTATACTTTGTCTTTAGGAAGATGAACTCATTTCTATATTATCTCCACTAACTGGTTAATATTCCAGTAATTATCGAGTAGTCTCTTGATTTCTCCTACATTGTTGACTTATATCGTGTCTCTTCGCTAGTGCTTCCTTAGTCAGTTATTGTGTCATGCTTATGTTCAAGGGAAGTTTTAGATTATGTCTGCTAATCCTCATAATTATTCACCTTTGTGTGTCAACCTTCCCATTTTAAGTACATTTCATAATCAAACAATCAAATTGTCTATCTATTACTACCTCGCATTAGATTATCGAGGATTCCTCAATACCCTCCTTCTAATGGTTCGCATCCCGTCGACTCTAAGACATCTATTATGGGGTCATAATCTAGAGTTTGTTTAGTGCAACTTTGGGATGACTTCCTAAATTTCCTATTACATTAACTTGGAATATTATCTTTGTCAATTTTATGGCTATGGATTACCCTTTGGACTTATTGGGCATGATGATGTATATGGTATGCATGCTATGGTGTCTATGCTCTTTCATGTGATATATTTTCCACAAAACTGAAGCATTTCCATTTTTATCATATTGAATTTGTTGATCATTCTCATTCCCAAATTTAGGCCAACTATATCCTTTGTATGTTTCTAGTGCTTCGACAGACATTAACCTACTATGGGTGATTTAGGTGGCCTTATATCCCTCGTCTCCAATTTCTACAGAGAAAAATCCTTTGCATTCATGCTTACCTTCTTAGGAGTTGGTCCCGATGGTTGACCAGGTGATCCATTCAATGGGGGCATTAGAGCCTAATCTAAGTGAATAATTTGACATTTGTTTTATTCGAGATGATATACTTGCTTTAGATGAATTTTTCCTAGAGCCTATTATCAAGTCTAGCATTCCTTTTGATATTGACGTCCTTTCCAAAGATCATCTCCTTGGATTGGACCTAGTTGTAATCAAATATAGCATCGATTTTCCTTTCGAGTCTAATATTCATGTTTATAGATCCTTAGACATTAGCATTCTTGAGTTTTTGAACTCTTGCTTTGTGCTGCAAGTAGGTGTTCCTAATGATATTGATTATAATAGTGTATTTGTTGAATCCTATGATGATGAGTATGTTCGTTTAGACTCCATTATTTATTTCATGTTTGACATTCATCATGGGTTTGATATTATTTCTTGTAGGTCCCCAAGCCTTGGTGATTTTGAGTCTTCACTTGTAAACTCTGCCTTGGTTATAAATATTGTTGAATATATTGAAGTTGAAATTATTTATACCAAAGTGACCCATATTAGATATTCCTTTTAGATTTTTTAGATATGATCATGGTACTATTGTTTCTTGAAGTCGATAATTTTAGATAGATTCATGGTTGCTTAGGGATCATTTTCTACATCTTACTCAATCCGATCAAGTATTTTCATAACCTTACGTATCGGTTAAGGGATCCCCTCCATTATGATGCATTTGAACCTTTTGTTATCCAAATTTTCCATTGGGTCAAACATGTTGGATATTGGTGCATCAAGCCTCTCTATCTGCATTTTGCACCAGTCAAACAAAATAGCTTACCTAACATGGGACACCATAGTAAACACTCTTTTACCATTTTGGTTCCCATGTTGAGGTTTTATAATAGGATTAGGAGCCTTTTTAGTTTTACCATGACTCTAAGAAGAAGTCACATGCCTCTCTTTCTCATATATGTCTAGTCGCCCCCTATATCAGGCTCCTACGTTTATGGAGTTTTCTATTAATTTTTAAAGATTCCTTAAAATTGAAAATACCAACGAGCATCTACTATCTTGGGCTTGATAAAAAACCATAGGATGGTGAAACAAATTTTTCTTTGTTTTCACACTTGTTAAAATTGGAAAAACCAACAAGCATATACTATCCTGGGCTCGAGAAACATCCATAAGACAATGAGATGGAGTTTTCTTTAACTTTTTCAAATTCCTTAAATGTGAAAACACCGATGAGAATATACTATCCTAGGATCGAGAAAAATAAACAGGATGATGAGATGGAGTTTTCTTTCAGTTTTTCAAACTCCTTAAATGTGAAAACATCAGTGATCACCAACCGACCCAATATCAAAAATAATCCACGATACAATGTCTTTCTTGTGTGTTTAGTTATAAGTACACTTGCATCAATCTTTCATGATCTTATGAGCATGATACTGACTTCCACACTCTTATCTCATTATGTAATCCCTCATCTCCTATGTCATTTTCACTAAGCTTTGAATCATTTCACCTTTGCAACTTGACATCCCTTCTACCGAGAAGAAATACACCCTGACTGTCATTATCCTGCTCATGGTCTTTGCATTATGCATAGGTTTGTTCCATGCACTTGGAACTAGTTTGCTTTCCTTGGAACTCGTTTCTTCCCCTATACTATGGCATTATTTTATGTTCAAGGGAAGTATTAGCATATGTCGTCCAATACTTATAGCTCTTAACCTTTGTGTTTTGGCCTTACTGTTTCAAGTACATTTCATAATCAATCAACTTCTTCCACCAAAATATTTTCCAATCTATTACTACCTTGTGTTGAATGATGGGGGATGCCTCAATTCCCTCATTCCAATGGTTAAGATCCCATTGAATCCAATACGTCTATTCTATGATCATGATCTATAGTCCTTTTAGTACCTTGGAGCTTGGAGTAACAATGGAAAGTTTTCTTTCCATTAACTATGGGAATACATCAATGTCTCTTGATTGTTAGAGACTATGGGTGTTCTATGTCAACACTTCTATTCAAACTTATTAAATTGTACTAGGTTCCTTTCCTTTCATTATCATTATTGGTGAGTTGGATCTCATGCGTTAATAGTTTACAACAATCATTGATAATCACATGTTGTCTTACTATGTTCGACTTTAAGACATCTATTCACATAGTTTATACTTGTACATGTATTGGTTGGCTTGAAAACCATGAGGCTATATATAGCATCACATCATTATGTTATGACTCAGGTTGCACTAGATTTCCACTTATGCATATTTTGGACTAATTCTTATGAAGATTGTGTTGTCTGGTTTTCTTTCATGAGATCTTCATTTTGATTCTAAGACACAGATCCACTATGCATTTTTGTGGATGTGATCATCTATTTTAGACATATATCCACTATGTATCTTGATGGCTATTATCTATTTCTTACATGGATCCACTTTGTATCTTCATGGCCATGATCACTACTTCTGTATACCTCATCAGTCTAATATGTACTTGATTCAGTTTCCATGCTTTCATCACTTTTGAGAATGTGTATTCTCACCTGAGGAAGTGTATTTCTATCTTGATCTATTCCAGGTATTTTCTATTGCTGATTTCTGGGAAAATTCTGTCCAAGTTATTTATATAATCACTTTCGAAGGGATTATAATGTATTTTGACCATTGTTTCCCCTATGACCTCACACATTCGGGGGGAGATATGTTATAGCATATTTTTTCACACTTGTCCCATAGATTCTACGATTTCCAATCTTATCCATTTACCTCTTTTGTAGACTCCCTAAGTCCTTGATTGGCTATGAACAACAATTATTCTTGGAAAACATCTTAAAACACTCTATTTTCCAATATGTACATGACTTACCTATATCTATATTGCATCCATTAGAACTACCTTTGGTTATGTTATGTACATGTCTGTTTGAGGGTAAAAATAAAAAATAATTTACTTTACGGGAAAAGATTCGGATTCGGTCGTTCCCATATGCCCCAATAATGTCATTATCTTCTTCCAACTTCCCTTACTACCTCCCCATCAACACAAAATATAATTAGGAGAATAAAAGATAACCATGTGTATTGGAGAGTACCGTCATGGTGTTCCTTTGAGAATTTATCAATACCCATTGTCCCTAGTTTGCAAAACCCCTTTTCCCTTATCTGAAACTAATTTTTCAAACTTCATTGAGAGCCATTATTGTGCCTAACAATTGAAGATATTCTTTAGGGAATATCTCTCATAGTGAAATAGGATTGAGTGTGTCAAAGGCCTAAGTGGAAGGAATCCAATCTCAGTTCCAGAATGGTTCCATAATGAGATTCGGGTGAAATCTGTCTTTACCTTGTTGTTTATTTTATAAAATAAATCTATTTTCCATCCAATTTGAACATTTTCATTTCATTTTGTAAGTCTTGAATTTTGGATGAGTTATTCAGCAATGTGTTTATGAACCATAAATTTGCAGCACTAACTATGTTCTTATCAATCTTTGCTCATTTTCAGGTCAAATATTGAAGTGGTGGTGACAATATTAGAGCAGCAACAACCTAGGGATCTATACCAATCATTTGGATTCCAAGTAAGTTATAGTTTTTTAACCTTCCTTGTGTTTTCTAAAAACGTTTTCTTTTAAACGGTTTAAATCATCTTTTGTCTAAATTTTTATGTTTTCTTTTGGGTATCGCTTTGTGGTGGTTTATCCCAAATACCACTAGGGTAGTTTAAATTTGCAAAACAGAATCATCCAACAAATACTTAAGAACACCAAACCTAGTTATAATGTGAGATTTAAGGAAAGAGACCACCTGGTTTTTGTTAACAACCTTAAGAAGTAAAGATTCAGTCCATTGCATGAAGTAATCCATAGTTGTTAAGATATACTTGTGTTGCTATGAAGAATGAGGATTAATTTATCCTATGATCTCCAATCCCCACTATTGGAATGGACAGTCCACTAAGACTAGTTGTATGGGGAAAAGCTAACCTCTTCTCCCTCACTATTGATTTATGGCATAGTTCACATTTCCTATCATAAGTATGAGCATATTTGAACATAGTAGGCTAGTAATATATGGATCAAAGTATCTTATCGGCTGCAGTATCTCCACTGAAGTGTCCTCCTTATTGACCATCATTAATTTCATAAATGCCTCTTTCAACATCTGATTTTTCTAGGAACCTCAATAACACATTATCATAGTTTTGACAAAACAAAACCCTTTCAATGAACTTATATTGTTAACATTTAAACTTGTTATCTCTATGTTTTGAAGGATCAAGATATTCTAGAGAAATACCATGGGTGAGATAATATTTTAGTTCATAATACCATGAGTTTGCGAAGGATGGAACATATAAAACTTCTTTCTCTAGCATAGATATATCCTCCACCCATCCATTTTTATCTTAGTTGGAGTCTTGTGCTTAGATTGATAGCTTGTACATCCCTTGTCCTTTCACAATTTCAACAAGTTTAATTTCCAAGTCATATTCCTGAAGAGTATTCATCCAATGGGATCTCCTCTCCCCAAAATATTTTTATACTAGTAGATTCCTTACCATAGGATAAGGAACTATGATCTTAGGCCATGATTTCTGCAAATAAGGCCTAAAGTGTTTAACTACTTAAGAAATGCATATGCATACTTATCCCCTTCAAGATACTTCAATTCAGATCCCTAAAATCTTGAACTCGTGAATGTGATAGGTACCTCATTGTATTCTTGATTATTATGAGTGAGGAAGCTACATATGAACTCTTGCAGGAAAAGGTGTATAGAATAAAATCCTTGGAAACATCTAGTTTCATTAAAGTAGAGGATTATGCAATATATTTTTTTATTTTCATACATGAGTATTTTTCTCTTGGACCCCATTTGAATTCAACATTCTTCTTGATCATGTCCGATATGGGTATAACTATCTTTCAAAATCTTGGTAGGAACCTTCCCATGAAGTTAATATTTCCAAGAAAGGATTGCATACCCTTCTAATTGTTTGAAAAAGAAAGTTGAGAGATGGATTTAATTCTTTTAAGCTCAATCTTCATTCCCAATTTAGACATAATTGATCCCAATATTTTTCCTTCTTTAATCGCAAATATGGATTTCTTATGGTTTAATGAGATCCTGTATATTCAGAAACAATAAAACTATGTTCTAGAATAGTGAGATGATAATTCCACTTTAAGAAAATAGTCATATCATCTAAGTATAGAATCATAGATTTGTTAATCAATCCCTAGAAAGAGATATCCATCACTCTCTGAAAAACAGCACCGAAATTTACTAACCCTGATGGAATATTTTGATAGGCATATGCTCCCCACTTCATCCTCAAAGAAATTTCCAATTGATCTTTGGGGGAAACCAACACTTAATTGTAGCTTGAGAAACCGTCTAGCAAAGAAAACATTTTAGGCCCAATGGCACACTACATAATTTGTTCCAAAGGGGGCACTAGATAATTATGTTTCTAATATCCCCTATTAATGTTTTGAAAATCAACAAACTATCTTATAGCTTCATTTTTCTTTATGACGTGGACCATGTAGGCCACCCACTATGTATGGAGTGTTGGAAAAATGATCTTCACTATGAGCATCTTGTTCAATTCCTTCTTTACTAGCGGTTCAAGAGTAGGATTCATTTTTCACAACTTATGTTAGAAATGTTTAACATATGACTTGAGAGGGATAACATGTTTCATGAGCTTCGATTTAAAATTTTCAAGTCATCATAGGTCCATGCAAAGACATACTTATATTCTTTAAATAATTGAATGGATGCATTCCTTTAAGAAGGAGAGTATCCAATTTCGAGGTTGATATTATGAGCATTATTTTTCATCCCAAGGTTTACGAACTAGTACTGCATTTACAAAGTGAACACATTATACAACTTGACAATCAATTTATACTCAAAACGAGAACTCCATCCATAAAAACTCATATTTTCGCGTAAAAAAAACCCTCAAATTAAAAATCAGTGCTACCAATAGCATCAATTTTTTTCATTCGAAGAAAAAATTACAACATTTTTGAAACCCTACCCAGTGTAGTTGTGATCAAACATTAAATCAACCCTCGAATTGAAAAGTGGTGCTCCCATAATATGTTGGAATATATTATATTCCTTGGAAGGTAATAATGTCTTTGTATATGTCAGAAGTTGTCTACAATCTTATGTAAAAGAGTAATACATTTAACCTGTAGTTATATGGTGCTGTATTTACTTGTATAGAGTATTTGTCGATTGTATTGTATTAAGATATGCTATTTTGGAGAATTATATTATCCCACATGAAATATGTGAGATTAATTCCTCCTCATCTCTTAGTATATAATAGGGTCAAGTGAGTCTTTACACATTATGTATTCTTGATGTAGTAGTGGTACTATTGTGACACTATTGTACATCATCTATAGTCTTTGGGGTATTTGTGCTTTGTTGTCTTGTAAGATTGGAGAAGACATTCTGGAGATAATAGAAGACTACCTTCCCATGGATGTAACCCATTAGGGTGAACCACGTATATCAGTGTTCTCTTGTC
>LPNX010196213.1:408762-422980 GCA_001517045.1 Pseudotsuga menziesii
CTATGATGTTTGCTAACCTTTGGTATATAAGCATTTTCATTTCTGTATGAGCAATTTTGTTTTATGATCTTTATATTCTTTAATCTTGAAAGTTCTTGTGTAGATAAGTTCTCAGTTTAGGATTTCACCATATTCCAGGAATAATGAAGCACCATCTTCTACTGTTAAAGTCATGATGTTCATCTGTATGATATCATTTTTGATGTATAGACCATTGGGGTCTTGTTTCTTCGATGTTTGAGGTCTTCTACAGATATTTATATTGCACCTTGATTGGAAGAATTCCTACTATCCACATGTGTATTGGAAATATGGGTTCTTTTTGTACACTGTTGTGTTGTTCTTAGCCACACGTTCTGTTGTATTTGCCATCAGAAGGTATCTGTACACTGGTGTGGATGTCATATTAGAGTTCTTAAGCTATCATGCCTAGTTGTGATGATTCTTGTGGTGATCTGGGCATCTTGTGATTGGATTGTGTCACATGTCCTCAGCATTTTATTGTTGGGTCTTTCATTGTACAACCTGGTTCATGTGCACTTTCATGATTCAATGAGAAGCGGTTGTTCATCGTCAAATTCCACCAGCCAAAGTGTTCTTCTTATTTGTAGCTTTGGTTCTTCTGGAAGTTGTAATCAAGGGGGAGCAGTAATAACTACTTCCTTCCTTAGTGTTAGTGTGGGCCCTTCTCCCAGCCATTATTAAGGGGGAGTGTTGGAATATATTATACTCCTTAGAAGGTAATAATGTCTTTGTATTATGTCGGAAATTGTCTACAATCTTATGTAAAAGAGTAAGAAATTTAACCCATAGTTATATTGTGGTGTATTTACTTGTGTAGAGTATTTTTCCATAGTATTGTATTAAGAGATGTTATTTTGGAGAATTATATCTCCTCATCTTTTAGTATATAATAGGGTAAAGTGAGTCTCTACACATTATGTATTCTTGATGTAGTAGTGGTACTATTGTGACACTATTGTACATCATCTATATTCTTTGGAGTATTTGTGCTTTGCTCTCTTGTAAGATTGGAGAAGACATTTTGGAGATAATAGAATACTACCTTCCTGTGGATGTAACCCATTACAGTGAACCACATATATCTGTGTTCTCTTGTCCTTTTATTTTCCTATTCTTATCTTTTATGATATGTTGTTGGTTGCTTAGATAGGTTAGCTAGTTTAGCTTGACTCTACTATTTTAACATAATCACCTTTTTTTTGAGGTTTATGCATTGTTTGAAACTATGGCCTAAACAACTAGCATATTTACAACCAAAACCCTAAAATCACCCCTTGAATCGAAAACTAATGACACCATCACACCCCCATTTTCTTTTCAAGGCTGAAATTACAAATTTTTTGAAATCACGACCTTACCAGATGGTGCCTATGCAACGAAAATGGCAAAACCAACCCTCTTTTCTCTCGAGTTAAAATTGCAAACGTTTTTTAAACATGACCCAAACACATTTAAAAATAATTTTACTTTTTTATTATAAAAACAAGTGTCAACTGCCCAAAGGCTTGGTCCCTAAGGCATGCAACCAACTGAGCTACCATATGGGGCTTTTTATAGCTTTTTTTATTCCAATATATATATTGGAATAAAAAAAGCTATAAAAATCCCCATGTGGTAGCTCAGTTGGTCGCATGCCTCAGGGACCAAGCCTTTGGACAGTTAACGTCATGGATTCAATTCTATGGGTCCTCCAAGGTTAAGCACCTAAGTTGGTGTCAAAAATAAGCTTAAAAATAGGCTAACAAAATGACACTCTGAATTGGTCCCTTGAAAAGTTTTTGTAGATATAACAACCTAACCTTAAAGCATGAAGCACTATAAAAACTAAATAATAAAATATATAAACAAAAGTTAAACAAATCAATTAAAAAAAATTTTTTAAAGATATATAAATAAAAAACATTTAAAAAAATTAAATAAAAACAAAAAATAACAAATATTATAATAAAACATATATGTTTTTTAGCTATACGTGAGCAAATCACATCTCTTTCAAACATATATTTTTTTATTACACGTGAGTGGGGTGATTCTGAGAATGATCCTATTACCCACTCAATGCTCCAAGGGTCTCCTTGGAGGGGTGGGTGGGTGGTGAGGCATTCTCAAAATTGCCTATAGATTCACTCCCCTCTACCCATTACCCTAAAAAAAATTCATATCACCTTCAAACATACACTTTTTTTATTATAAAAAAAATCATATACTTTTCTAATATACACTTTTTTTTATTATATATTTTAGATTTTAGCTTCTTTAATACACTTTTTTTAATTATATATTTTAGATTTTAGTTTATTTTTATTTTTTAATGCTTGCTTTTAATTTTTTTGTTATTTAATTATTTTTAATGATATATTTTTTTTTAAGGTTTGTAAAGGTTTTTTTAATAATTGTTTTTTTTTTTAAGTCATTTTTTAAATTTTTTGAGCAATATTTCAAAAGTGTTTATAATTTTAATTGAAGAGAATAAAGAGTTGCTAATGGTAACACCTGTTTTTTATTTTAAAGCTTGGTTTTGGCATTTGTGTTGCATCGATATCAACTATTAAGGCCACAAATTCAAATAAGATGCAATTTCCACTTCCAAAAGAAAAACAAGGGTACCATGATAGCATCCGCTTTCGATCGAGGGGATGATTTTATGGTTTTGGTTGCAACACTGTTGGTTTCTACGACCATGATTTCAAATGACTTGTAATATTATTCTCTAAAAAATGAAGGTGATTCTAGGAGCACCATTTTTCGATTTAGGGGTTGATTTACAGTTTCAATCGCAAGCGTACATGACATGCTTTTTTTAAAAGCTATAATTTTAGCCACCAAAAAAAGGGTTGCTACTAGTATCACCACTTTTCTATTCGAAGGTAAAAAATCCACTTAATACAACTTATTAAAATGAGAACACTAGAGGGTTCTCATCAAGTTCTATAATATGTTAATGTTGGTTTTGTAGTTTGCACCTTTTTCAATTTGTCTTTGAGGTCATACAACTTCTCTAACCTAACCACAGGTTTAGGAATAGTAGTATTTCTAGGGTTCCTTTTATCCTTTTCATCTTTATTTTTAGGAGATTTAGGAGGAATCTTCAAATATTCATCGTGTTGTAATTCATATATGGTTGAGTCTTTGAAGGTATCTTTGAGTGTGAGAAAAATTATAATTTGTTCATTGTTGTTGAACACCCTTCAGTTTGTTACATTATCTGGAATGGAAGGTCGAAACATACATTCAATGGAAAACTCATTAGTTGTAAATCCCTCTGATGGAATTCGTATAGAAGCTAAATTGCAATCATATCAACATCACAGTTATGATTTTGAGACATTGAAACAATATTGAAAGAAGAAAAAATGTTAATTAGGTTACAAAATTCTTGCTGGTCATTTTCAAGATGATTAGAGACATTTTGAATTGATTTTTGTATTTTTTTTAAAATAATATTTGAATGACCAAAAACTTCTAAAGAATCAACATTTATATCAATTAAAAAATTTAAACTTAGAATTAGTGCTTCATATTCTATAGTATTGTTATTGCACTTGAAATTAAGTCTACAATCGATTAAGGTTTTGTTTCTTCGAGGTTCAGTTAGGATGTAGCCAATGCCTACCCCTTCTTTTGACTTGGATCCATGAAAATATAATGTCCAAAATTTTGGCTCCAAAACCTTGTTTTCAACCTTGTCAGTGATCTAAGTGAAATGAAGTAATTTAGGTTCCTTACCTATATTTGCATGTATCAAAATTTTGGTTTTCAGGTCCCCAAAGAATGTATCTAAGCTATAGTTCCCCATTTTGTTAAAACTAACAGGTTCATTATGTGAACCTAATTTTTTACTGTGTATTTCATGTACCTTTCTCTATCTATCCTAATTTGGTTCTCTCGTTCCCCATAAAGCAACCAAAGATGAGACCAGTCCATCACAAAATATCCATTTAATTTCTATAACCAATCTTGGATTAGAAATAGACCATAATCCTTGTGGATGTCTACTATATTTATGTCAATTATTTGATGAACATTCAAATTAAAGGATAATATTATATGGAAATAGTTCAGTTCATCAAAGACCTTGACATTGGACCGATCTAATTGGACAAAATGAGTGTTGCATATTTTGGGATCATCGTTTAATTTTTGGCACATCGAATAAGGCATCAGAGTGGAATACACCCCTAAATCCACCATACAATTGTGAATGTTACTATTGAATATTTCAAATGTTAAGAGGAAAGGAGGTATGTAAGAGGTATATTTAATCCTGATAAAGGTATCATCGACACTAGAATAATTCCTTGTGGTTGGCTTACTAGCATCTATGTTTTGAGCCATTCCATGGAATCCTTTGCCCTCATCAATACTAATTTAGTGAGCAAGCAAAATTTTAAGGATCCATAATTTTCTTAAAGTGTAAAAACCTCTACGAATATTACTGATTCTTAAATATCCAACTATAAAATGATGGGTGATATTTTTCTAAAATATTCAAATTTATAAGGATTTTATACAGTTTCTAGACAATTTTGGTTAGTTATAGAGTAAAAACAATTATCCCATGGAATTTTGGAAAATCAATTTAGAAAAAAAATGTAAATTGGTGATTTTTTGGGGAAACAACATAAAAAATTATCCCATGTTCTAAATTTCACCCCTAAAATTTTCCTTGACTGAGAGATGCTAGATTTGGTTTTCTTAAGATCCTCCTAGAAATCATATTCCAGTAATATAGAGGGTTTTAGTGTCACAAGATCTAACTTGGAAACTGAAGAGTTTTACTTCAAAGGGGTTGAAGTAGATGGTGGTTAGTTATCTGTACCTAGAACCTTACTTCCAGTGTGATAGGAATGGATTTATTCAATATCCTCTTCCTCTTCTTTGTCCCAAGTGTGATTAGTATCCCATAGGACATTCATTGTATGCTCAAGGTTATCTTCTTCATTAGGATTCTCTTCCTCCAATTCTCCTTGAACATATTTTGTTCCACTATCTCGATGATTCAATGATTTTTCGTAAGCAATGTCTCTAATTTAATTGAGGATAAGGTATTTATCATTTATCCCATCAGTGTGTGTACAGTTATTTTATTATTAGGATAAAAATTCCTTTTGAAGAAAGGTCTGAAGTAATTTCAAGGTGATTGAATTTCAACAGAGATTTTCTTTAAATCGATCATTTCATTCAATATTTCCTTAATAATTATTTTCAAATCATCCATATCATTGGAGTTTGTCTCCTTTCCTTAGGATTTGATTTTAATTTCGGGACTCTTTTTATTTGAGGATGAGAGGCCAAGTTACCATTCACCAACGAGATTCCCTTTTAAATTAAGCATGTCCCACTCCACTTTAATTGCTTATCCCTTCAATTATTTTCTTGGGTTTATGATTTCTCTATCGTTCTTCTTATTTTACTAGTAGTTTCATAATGTATTTTATTGAAATAGAGAACAATGTCATACAATCTTGTATGCTAATTTATTAGTAGATCCAAACGATTTGAGTCTATGCAGGTAGTTATCAAATCTATATACAATGACATAAACAACCATAGTAATATAAATGATTAGAATCAAGCACGAATCAAGACATCAATGTTGAAGATGTCATCGATGTTGGAAAGTGTTATTTCCCTTGTAAGCAATGCAAAGGGATGAAAACAAGAAGAGTTTTTAGGGAAAAATCTAGGAACCATTGCTTAAAGCATGGGACTTAGAAGGTGGAAGAGAATATCATCCCCTCGTAAAATATCCAAATTTTTTTTTCTCATTTTTCAATACTATTATTATTGATATTTATTTTGATACTAATTGGATATATTTTCGCATAATTATTGCAAAAACAATACCACCAACACTAGAAAATACAATCTCTACAATTCATACTAAAGATAGCGATGGTGGTGACATTGAGGTTGATATAGTGGAAGCAAATAACTACAATATTAATGAGAGTGAAGGGATAAAAAGGTTGATCCATGTCACATTTGTTTTCCATATATGAGAATGCACCTGTGGATGAGATCTATCATGAAAATATTCATGATGTACCTCTCATTGATTAGGCAAAAAAAGCCTTATAAAAACACTCAAAGACAAGTCTTCTCTCTTCTCTTTTGTTGTTACTCAACTTGAAGGTCATGATTGGTATTTCAAACACATGAATGATGTAATTGTTAAGGTATGCAAGATTTATCTATTTGTAATTGTGATTTCTTGTTTTTTATTTATCGTTGTCATATATAGGCCAGTAATTATGAATTTTCCATTATTATTATTTTCAGATTGTTAGGTGATACTCTTCTACCATTGTCAAATACTTTCCCTTGCACATACAGATAAATGATTGTCATTTTGAAATATTTAGGAATGGAGTTGTTGAGGCCTGGAAAATCACATGTAACAATAGTTATGGATTCTCCCCAGTAAATGTTCCCAACTAGCCCATTACTGTTTGGTATGGGGAATCCGTCAGGTTTACGGTTCGGCTACCGTAGGTCAAGTAACAAAATAAAGGCTTTACCAGTTACGGCCCAGTCCACCATGTGTATTTTAGTATGATGTGCAAGTACCTATCTAAGAATGCAGATTGATAGAGAATACAAGGAGCAGTCACAATGTGATGCACAGGTTCTTGCCTCTCATCTTAACTCTCTTTCATCTAAATCACACAGCAGGAAAACTAAACTAACTATCTAACCTATCCCTAGGGAGCAAGATTATCATTTATCAATGAGTAATGTATTTCTGCGCATGCATTAAGAAAAATCATAGATAGATGTTACTTATTTAAAAACACATGAAAATTAATAGATATATGAACAACAAGATAGCTCATTGTTTATGAAAAGCCTTCATTACTCATAGTGGAAATTTCATAGAATAAAATAGAGCGCATTCATAACAAGAACATAGGTTCAAAGAGTTATAACAATCTCACAGTTAATGGATGCAAGATGAAAACGAAATAGTTCACATTCAACAAATCCATAGCACAACATTTGAAATCTTCCACCAAGCTTTCTCCAACAGGAAACTTGTAATTCTTTATTGCAAAACGAAATAGTTCTTCTTACAACATGCTCTCACAAATATGTCTGGGAAAAAGTCCCCTTATTACATCTAAATCTCCTATATTTATACAAAACAACAAAATCTTTGGGCTGCCCCTTGTGACCTTTGGGCTCCCCCCCAAACATTTAATCTCACAAATTTGTCTTTTAGTGAGTGCTGTACAATACGTTATATTAAATTAAAATTTAATAGCACTTTTATAAAGAGAGACCAGCTTGGTTTTTGATGAACTTTTCCCAAGCCTGGGCCTCTACTGCTATCAATCTCTTGAGATCTCAGACCCTTACTTTCTTCTTCTCTCTCTTCGTCTTTGCTTCTTCATTTTCTTTCTCTTTCTTCCTTATTGCCTCCTTTCTTCTGCTTTGTCTTCTAGACATATCTTCTTTGCAGCAGCAATCACCTTGTCATGAAAATAGCAAATTTTTAGACCATTTAGCATCTAACAAAATAACACAAACTATATCAATACATGCATTCTGTAAAATTGATTATAAACAATATTAATGCATGAAAAGATAAGGCAAAGAAAATCCTACAAGTTGGGTCTGAAAATCCTCTAAGCTCGCTGTCCAACTAAAATCACAATCCCGATAGAACAGGCTCTTCATCTAAAACCAGGCCGCATCTGAATGAACTCAAAACCCCATGAATAAAGCATGAACCAAGACAATGCAACCGACACTCCTCAAAAAACCAAACCCCAAATTGCTCTCTTCATCTCAGAAAAACCTTGACTGGACCATAACCCACAGAAAAATATCGCCATCATCAAATAGAGTACAAGCACACAAAAAAGGTAGGAACAACCTTCTCGGTGAGCAGAACTACTAAGCATCGGGATAAAACAAAACTCTCATCGGCGGGCGGAAGCATTATAGCATCAGATGGTTAGTTCACTAAGCCGCCGCAACGGTGGAAACCATATAGACTAAGGGTTCTGGGACAATAGAAAAACATCGGCAGTTGAAAACTCTAAAGCTAAAGGTTGGAGCTTAGAACCACTAATCATCATCGAGATAGTTCACTTAAGGAGCTGTAACGGTGGAAAACAATCAGACTACGGCTTCCGATCAAAGTCATAAACTGTTCCGATAGCGAAGAAACAAAAATAATGAAAAGAAAATAAACCACAGAATCGACAAGGATAATAAATAATCCGTTGGAACGTTTGCCATCTGCCCTCCGAAACGACGGTGACTTAGAAGACTAATGCTCCAATAGTGAAAAAACACTGAAAGTCAAAAGTAAAATTTTTTTGAAAAAATAAACGAATGAAATAAAATCCCATCAGTGAAAAACATGACTTTCCATCAGGACGTTCATTAGTTGGCTTCCACAATGGCTGTTGTGTAGAGAAATACGACCCCGATTCACTTTTCAAAAGACTTCCGATAGCAAAAACAAAAACATATCATCACAAAGCAAAATGTTTGAGCCAATAAAACCACGCATCGGCGAAAGTAAGAACTGTCCATTGGCCCATTCTCTATTTGTCCTCCGAAATGATGGCTGCATAGATAACTAAAGTTCCGATTCAAATTTCGATTGCCCTCCGATAGTGATAAAACCAACCGTCGAAAATTCAAAGAAAAGTTAAGTGTTCAAAAGATTCTTGGCTAGGCAGCGATGAAATCAGTTCGTTTAACCTCCGAAATAGCGGCGACATAGATAACTAAAGTTCTGACTCAAACTTCGACTGACTTCCGATAGTGCTAAAACAAAATCATCGACAGAAAAAAAATAAACAAACTCCATAATCAAAAGCCTTGGCTAGACAAAGGCAGATTTAGATCATCCAACTTCTGAAACAAAGGAAACAGTTGACCTCAATTCAAACTCAATAAAATCCAAATTTGTAGCAGAGGGAAAAAATAGAGTTCAGGAAACCAAAAAAATCCAGGTAAGATAAAATTAAAAGGAGGGTCCAAAATTTTTCAAAACTTTGGGAAACAAGTTGCAGCTGCAACAATTGGAGACTACCTGGAGAACCCAGATCTCTAGACAAATTCTTCCTTAAATAACAGTCTGTCTGACAATAAAACCAACATGTTGAATTCTTCTAGATGTCTATATTTCTCAAATGGAAAATTTATGTACTTTTAATCGTTGATGATAGTCCAATTTAGGAAAATGGAAACCAAGATTTCAAAGTCAAGATAACTCTTTTGAGGCCATGAATATGAGTTTCATTTTTTTACCTCTATCTTCGGGTAGCTCCCAGCTTGGACACCACAGGATTGTAACATATGGTAAATAGAAATATTCATTTGTTCCTCATTCCCATGCCATTTTGCACTTTTGTGCTTTTGGACCTTTTTGTCCTTTTTGAGTCCTCCTGCATGCCATTCTTTCTGAATTTTTATTCAGGCTCCTCTATCCATAGTGTCCTTTTGTGTGAGAGATGTATTTAATTTTCAGCTCACGGACGGAGAATAACTTTGGAAATTTTGTACTCATATGGTTCAGTACTTCGTTTTGATACATATTGCTTTCTTAGGAGATTTTGACTCTTATTTTCCTTTAGGATTTCAATGCTTGGCATGGGATCATTTATATATAATATACTGTTTGTCGTGCTTCCTTTCCATGGGTCTTTTGCTGTCACCCCCTAATACATTTTTAAATGTGAGATGGATGGAGCCTTGAAATAGTATGCCAGACCTTTCTATCCTAAGTTATTTTACAAGGATTAATTAGGACTTCAATGTGTTCATAGCCATTTAGGAAAACTACTAAACTAGAATAATTCTATCATATAAATCAATAATACACAGTCTTATAATCAAGGATTTTAGTTAATCCAGAATTCTGATGCTCTCCATGCAACCAAAAGTTTGCTTCTTTTATTGAAATCAATCAAAATCTAACTAAAACAAACTGAAATAAAATAAATAAAAAATAAACAACCAAATCAATTTATTTATGTACAAGATAATCAAGAAATAAAAATGAAGAAAAATAAAGTTTGATAACTAAACCACTAACTGGTCAGTTCTCTGCCCATCCCTGTAAATCTCGCAACTTGTGTAAATCTCGCAACTTGTAAGTTGAGGGGCTGAGCTTGACTGCAAATTGAAAAGGCCTACCCATTATCTAATTCTATTGGACTTGAATTAAAAACTATATCTGGAAATAAATCTACTATTTTACAATCCATCTCATTAGCCCGTGAAAATTGAAGGAGATCGGGCTGGGCATCTGGTGTACTGCTAGCTTCTTTTTCTTGGTAGTTTCTCGGTTCTATCTCAATTAGATAATTTCCCAATACATAATTCACTGGTTCATTTTTTTCTTCCAATTGAGTAACATTGTGCTTCATGTGGGGCTCTCTTAATATTTTTATCTGATTTGGACTTCCCTTATGAGGCAACCACAGATGTGACCAATCTGATGCAAAATACCCATTTAGCCTTGCTGACCAGTCTCGATTCAAAACAAGTCCATAAACATCAGGTATGTCTGCTACTACAATATCAATGAACTGACATATCTTTTCATTTGCAAATAAGCGAATCAGAACATCTTCCATTTCCTCGACTACTTTCACATTGGTCCTGTCTAGCTTAGTAACCTGCCAAGTAGTTGGTTTAGGTTGTCCATTGATCTTCTTGCAGACTGACAGTGGCATAAAATTGACTACTGACCCTGAGTCTACTAAACAATTCTGCACATTATGGTTTAAAATCTCAAAAATCAAAGGGAATGGTGGGGTTTTAAACCTAGCCTTACCTCCCACACTTGCTTCAACAATTTCTTCTGCAGGTTGGTTGTTAGTGGGAAGCTCTTTGTTTGGTACTTCAAGTTCTTTTAACAATCTTTCTTTCCGTTGAGGTACATTACACATTTCAAATAATGAAATATTTTCCTTAGCCCTTTTAATGTCCTCCACAGTATTGTACCCCATCTCAAGTGCTTTGAGATTTTCCTTGACATTATCAACTTTGTCTTCAATAGGTTTAAAAAGCATGTTGACTTGTTTCGGATCTTAACTGGTAATGGTAAATTCAGGTATTTTATCATCTGTGTTGTTCTTTTGAATTTTCTTTACATTCTCTTGAAGTATCTTAATTTTCGGGAGTATGGAATTGTCTTTATTTAACAAACCTTGACTTCTTGTTGTCACATTTGTTTCTAATGTTTCTTCCTATTTCAGTGAACCTTCCACTTCTGTATCAAATAGTGAGAGACAATCCCATAAAAACAAAGCATCCTCTTCATGTTTTTCTATGGGTTGATTATTTTTTTCTTCCTGCTCATCATCTCCTGTTAGTTTAGAGTCCAATAGCTGATTCATTACTAATGTCATCAAATTGATCCATTGAGGGCAAATTTTTTTAGAATGAGGCTACTGATGAAAGGCGCAAAAGTTATCCATACCTACCTCAATCAAATTCATGGGTGCGGGACTGTGTGGAGGAGATTTAGATTGATTGTTTTCTTCTCTCCTTTTATAATAAGGCTTGTATTCTTTATGAGCCTCCTTTTCTTTTTCCAAATCTATCACTCTGTTAGATAGCTTCTGCATCATTTTCAACATTCCTTCAAAGTCATGTGATTGCTCATCCTTACCAAAAGTTTTTCCTCCCGACTGCTCAGGATAATCTTCTATAATCTCTTGTTCAGCTTCTACTCTCTTAGCTTCTTCATAAGTCTCTGACAATGTAGGATTGACTAACATCTTGGAAAACATGGCCAATTTAGGCCCTAGAGCTGAAGTATAGTATTCAATCAGAATTTTATCAGTTGCAGAAAAATTATTTATATAAGCAACAAATCTTTGAGTGAAATTATGAACTTTTTCTTTTCTTTCTTTCTTTAAAGTGCATAACCCTTTCATTCATTAGAGGAATTTTGGGGTATAAAATGGGCCTCCTAAGGAAAATAATAAAATAATAGTTAAAATAATAAAATAATATTGATTAATTTTGGAGGAAGAAAGAAAAAAACTACTTTTTGTGTTCGTATTTTCGACATATCTCCCTGTGTTTTTACTCAAATTTCGATCGGGAGAGCTCGTTGGATGCGTAATTTGATTCTGCATCCAACGAGTACCCACAATGCATACTTTTTATGGACCCTTCTACCCCAAAAATAAGAAATACCTGAAAAAACGTGATGATGACATCATCATCACGTTTTTTCAGGTATTTCTTGTTTTTTGGGTAGTGGGGTCCGTAAAAAGTATGAAGTCTGGGTACTCGTTGGATGCGGAATCAAATTCCGCATCCAACGAGCTCTCCCGGCCGAAATTTGAGTAAAAACACAATGACATATGTCGAAAATACGAAGAAAAAAAAAGTAGTTTTTTTTAATGACAAATATGTCAATTCAACCATTATGGTTGACTTATTTTATTGAAATTCTATTGGTTCTTGAATTCCAACTCACAAAAACTTATTTTGGCACGTTTTCTTATAAGGCCCATTTTAGACCCCAAATTTCCTCTAATGAGAGATGCATGAGTTTTCTGGACAGGATATTTACTTCTGAATATTCTTTCAAATGTGTCCCAGTCTGTGATTGAGTTTGCAGGCAGAGCAAATTACCATGAGGCTGTTGCTCCTTTCAGGGTATGTGGAAACAATCTACAGACTACATATTCATGTTCTCTAGCCCGTAGTCCTTCTATAGCCAAGTAAAATCTTTGCAAATGATCGTCTACCAAAATCTTTTCACTTGGGTCAAACTTAGGCAACATTTTCTCAAAATCCTGAGGTAAGTCATGCAAAGGAGGTGTTAGGTTTAATGGTGATCTAGCCCTCTAAGCAGGTGGTGGATTTGGTAGGTTGGGTGGCTGATTTGTGTTTACATTAGCCATGATTCTGGGTGGAGAATGAGGTGGTGAATGAACATGGGTATGAACAGGTGAACAGTAAGGTGTATCTAGGTCCAACTAATTCAGAGGCTGAACAACTTCCTATAAGGTTGTTTCTATCAGTTCTTCAAAATCTCCAACCGACACTATGTCTTCCAATATAGGGAGGTCTTTCTTTCGATATTCTCTTCTGGGTAAGGCAGGGATAATCAGTAATTCTTCGATCTTCTTCGCATAAGCCCTAGTAATTCTTCTCAAATCGTCAAATACTTCGTTATCAATACGATACAAAAACTCTTTACCCTTCTCTTTAGGAATTGGATTGGGAAACAAACTGTTTTCAGAACTGTCACCGGTGGAATAGTCTCGAGAAAATGGGTTTCCTTGGCCAATCATGCACTAGAAGCCCTCCTTCAAGTGCAAAAAACTTTTGAGGCCTGGAAAATCATAGGTAACAACAGTTAGGGATTCTCCCCAGTAAACGTTCCCAACTAGCCCGTTACTGTTTGGTATGGGGAATCCGTCCGGTTTATGGTCTGTCTACCATAGTTCAAGTAACAAAATAAAGACTTTACCGGTTACGTCCCAGTCCACTGTGTGTATTTTAGTTTTTTATGTTTAAGTATTATGTGCAAGTGCCTATCTAAGAATGCAGATTGATAGAGAATACGAGGAGCGGTCACAATGTGTTGTGCAGGTTCTTACTTCTCGTCTTAACTCTCTTGCATCTAAATCACACACAACAGGAAAAATAAACTAACTATCTAACCTATCCCTAGGGAGCAAGATTATCATTTATCAATGAGTAATGTATTTCTGTGCATGCATTAAAAAAAATCACAAATAGCTGTTACTTATTTCAAAACACGTGAACATTAATAGATATATGAACAATAAGATAGGTCATTGTTTATGAAAATCCTTCATTACTCATAGTGAAAATTTCATAGAATAAACTAGAGCACATTCATAACAAGAACATAGGTTCAAAGAGTTAGAATGATCTCACAATTAATGGATGCAAGATGAAAATGTAATAGTTCACATTCAACAAATCCATAGCACATCATTTGAAATCTTCCACCAAGCTTTCTCCAACAAGAAACTTGTAATTGTTTATTGCAAAAGGAAATAGTTCTTCTTACAACATGCTCTCACAAATCTGTCTGGAAAAAAGTCCCCTTATTACATATTACATATAACTCTCCTATATTTATACAAAACAACAAAACCTTTAGGCTTCCCCTTTTTACCTTTGGGCTCCCCCTGTGACCTTTCCCCCCCCCCCCCCCCCCCCCCCCCCCCCC
>LPNX010196213.1:423117-441881 GCA_001517045.1 Pseudotsuga menziesii
AAATTTTCCCAAGCCTGGGCCTCTCCTTTAATGTCCCAAATTTGGCATTGGGTCACAATGGCCAAATCACATTTTCCATAATCATGAAAGTTGTCAAATGGATGTTAAAAGTCAAATAATTGCCAAGGAGGAAAATCACTAGTTTCCTATGTTGGTGGTGGAAGCTTTGAGATTTGGAATAAGGGGGATAATAAATGATGTTTAGAAATTAGAAGGGGATAAATATTTAATAATTGATCTTATTAAATAAATACAAGAGAAAATGGAAGTGGTAATAGAGCATGAAGACACATGGAGACTATGGGGCCCACACTAGCTAGAATTCCTATGTTAAATGGTATCTTTCTCTTGTAATTTTGAATCTATGGGAATCCTAATGTTTTATGATGGATTATGAGGTTAATATACTTGTAAATATACTTCATAGGTCAAATTTGGTATGAATTGTAACTTACATGGGAGAGGAAGAGCCAAATGGGAGTTTCATGGACACTTGGCTAGATTCCCCTTACATTTATGACAGCTATGACACCAATGATGGAGATTCTATGACAGTTATGACCCAAGTCAGATCTGAAGGCTTGAATACTGACATACTGACATGTCAGGGCTGAAGAGAGCATATTGGAGGTCGAAATTGGGATTTGGAGACGGCCAAGATGCTCCTACTCAAATTTGGGAGAAGAGGGAAGGTGAAGAGAGAGGCCACATGGCATAGCATGAGTGGTCACACCAATTCAACTTGGATTTGGTTTATGGATGGATTTGGAACCTTAGAATAAAAATAATTTTTATAAAATATAGGTATCATCCATGAGAATAAGTTTTTTTCTCATTTGTGAAATCGTCATTTGTGAATTGTGAGAGCTAGTGGATGACTAGTTTTCTTGCTTAAGCTAATTTCGAGGGTGAAAGATTCCCATCCTAGTTGGTGTTTGGAGAGGCCACTGAGGTATTTCATGGAGATTTAATGGAGTCTTATTTTCATGTGTAATCTATAGGAAATAATGTTAAATCTTCTATTGCAGCACTCTCTCTCAACTATTTCCAGTTTTCACACCATATTCATGCCAATGGAGGGATTGCGCTTTGGGTGAGCTATTGATATATTTGGGGAAGATTATAATGCTCATTATCTTATGTTATGATTTATATCCTCTGTATTTCACATTCATAATACTCTCAAGTCGAAATACCCAAAATAATTCATGTAAAAATGTTGAACAATGAAGAAATAGTGTCATTTCCCCACTATCTTGTTGTGAACCATTGTAATGCTAATGATTTCGAATTGGGAGAGAATTTAATTGTCCATTTATGATTGGAATCATTTAAATATTCTACATTCATTCTCAGAAAGTTTCAATTCTAAATTACCAAGATTTGTATGTCAAAATGACTTTTAATGAACAAACAATGACCATTTCCACTCTATTTTGATATACACCATGGTAATGCTTATTATTTCGAATGGAGGAATGTATATTTGATAAATGTATGATGTATGGACTGTAATTAATGTGTATTTCAAGTCTCATGTTTATTACTTAAGCATTGGAATCCATTTTACTCATTTTTATTACATTGGGAGAAGATTTGGTGCATTTTCCCCAAGGGTCGAAATTGTGACCTGGGAGTTGTTTTGGAAAGAGTCATAACAGACTGTATAAACTGTACCATGATGCATATGAGACTTTTAAAAGGTACCTTACACATAACAATCCTCTCTTAATAAATTCAAGTGACTTTGGGATCATTTGTGAAGCCATTTCCGGCAATTACCTGGGGGGAATTGGAGCCCCAATTTGCTAGTAAAGATTCCTACTTTGAACAGAACATTAAACAAGTTTGTAGAAGTAATTGGGAGGTCACAAAACATACATGAGAATGATATTTAATTTATATTATCAGTCATGTACTTTCAGATTTGGAAGCATTTGGGTCAATTCAGAGGTCTAGACATCAAAACTAGTTAAGGTCAAAATTGGAGAAAAGTGAAAAAATTGGTCTTTTAATAAAATTTTGAAAAGGGACATTACATATACTGCTATAGATATATTGAGATCTCAAACCCTTACTTTCTTCTTCTCTCTCTTCATCTCTGACTCTTCATTTTCTTTCTCTTTCTTTCTTGTTGCCTCCTTTCTTATGCTTTGTCTTCTACACATATCTTCTTTGCAGTAGCAATCACCCTATCATGAAAATAGAATATTTTTAGACCATTTAGTGTCTAACAAATTAACACAAACTATATCAATACACGCATTCTGTAAAATGGACTATAAACAATATTAATGCATGAAAAGATAAGGCAAACAAAATCCTGCAAGCTGGGTCTGAAAATCCTCTAAGATCGTTGTCCAACTAAAATCACAATCCCGATAGAATAGAATCTTCATATAAAACTAAGCTGCATATGAACTAACTCGAAACCCTGTAAACGAAGCATGAACCAATACAATGCAACCAACACTGCTCAAAAAACCAAACCCTAAACTGCGCTCTTCATCTCAGGAAAACCTTGACTCGACTAGAACCCATGGAAAAACCTCACCATCATCAAATAGAGTAAAAGAACACAAAAAAGGCAGGAAAAACCTTCTCGAAGAGCATAAATACTAAGCATTAGGCGAAAACTCTCATCAGCGGGCAGAAGCATTATAGCATCGGATGGTTAGTTCACTAAGCCTCCGCAACGGCAGAAACCATATAGACTAAGTGTTCCGGGACAATAGAAAAACATTGGTGGTTGGAAACTCTAAAGCTAAAGGTCAGAGCTCAGAACCACTAATCATTGGCGAGATAGTTCACTTAAGGAGCCACAACGGTGAAAAACAATCAGACTACAGCTTTCGATCAAAGTCATAAACTGTTTCGATAGCAAAGAAACAAAAATAATGAAAAGCAATAAACCACAGAATCGGCAAGGATAAGAACTAATCCGTCGGAAGGTTTGCCATCTATCCTCCGAAACGATGACAAATTAGAAGACTAATGCTCCAATAGTGAAAAAACACTGAAAGTCAAACGTAAAAGTTTTTTGAAAAAATAAACCAAGGAAATAAAAGCCCATCAGTGAAAAACATGACTTTCCATCCAGGTGTTCATTAGTTGGCTTCCACAACGGCAGTTGCATAGAGAACTACAACCCCGATTCACTGTTCAAAATACTTTCAACAGCGAAAATAAAAACATATCATCGCAAAGAAAAAGGTTTGAACCAATAAAACCATGCATCAGCGAAAGTAATAATTGTCTATCGGCCCGTTCTTTATTTGTCCTCTGAAACGGCGGCTGCATAGATAACTAAATTTTCGATTCAAACTTCGATTGCCCTCCGATAGCGATACAACCAACCATCGAAAATTCAAAGAAAAGTTAAGTGCTCAAAAAATTCTTGGCTGGAAAACAATGAAATCAGTTTGTTTAACCTCCGAAACAACGGCGGCATAGATAACTAAAGTTTTGACTCAAACTTCAACTGACTTCCAATAGTGCTAAAACAAAATCATTGACAGAGAAAAATAAACAAACTCCATAATCAAAAGTTTTGGCTAGACAAAGGCAGATGTAGATCAACCAACTTCCGAAACGAAGGAAACAATTGACCTCAATTCAAACTCAAGAAAATCCAAATTTGTAGCAGAGGGAAAAAACAAAGTTCAAGAAACCAAAAAAATCTAGGGAAGATAAAATCAAAAGGAGGGTCCAAAATTTTTCAAAATTTTGGGAAAAAAGTTGCAGCTGCAACAGGAGTATAACACAATTGATGCATTTACTAATGATCATATCATATATTACAAAAAACATGCATAAAAAAGTTAGTGCCCTAAATGTGGAATTATTAGATATTATACTAATCATGTAACAAATAAGGTGCCCCACAAAGTTCTTTTCCATATCCCAATAATTCCACATTTTCAACGACCATTTAGGTGTAAAACAACTACAAAATTTATGGATTACCATGCACAAAAAAGAGGTGAATATGGTGTCATGCGAATAGCTGGAGACAATTATGAATTCATATACATTGGGAAAAGATGGCCAATTTTCAAAGAAGAAATATGTAATGTTATACTTTCATTGGTATCCATGGTGTCAATCCATTGGGAGAGATTAGAACCATTTACGGGCACTCGCACGAAGTTGGTTCCACTTCTTAGTGCCACTTAAGAAATCGGAAATGAACTTCTGAAGAGTAAATTGAGAATGCATATGCATTATTGATGGTACGTTCGGAATAACCCAAGCCGAAACACAAGGCTAAGGTTAGTAAGGAAGTATTGCATATGCATTATGTAAAAGTTAAATATCGCAAGTGAAATATCGCATATGTGATATGGAAAACTAAAAAAAAAGAAAAAAAGAGGCCGCGGGCCTCGTTTCTCATTTGCACAATGAAGTTTCGGGAGAGCGATAAACTACATAGGAGATAAATAGCACAAGAGATTTGCATTTCACCATTTGGAGGTGGCTTGGCTCCAATGGCAAGTAACTTCTCATATCCATTACAATTTGTTTTCAATTCTTTATTGTTTTTCTTAATTTCATAGTTTTTATAATTGTTTAAAACAAATTTAATAAAAAAAAATTGAATTAAATCAAAGAATGATAAATTAAAAAAATTTGTATTTTTTTGTTTAAATCTTAACATATAACAGAAATGAGAAAGATAATGTGGAAAACGAACCCACTAATAACCTAGAACCTAACCCAAACATGAACCCAAACCCAAACCCGGAGGGGGAAGAAGATCGAAACTCACATATTCTGGCGCATTTGGCGTCATTGAGGCGGCTTAGCTCATCTATTAGAGGGGGGGATCATTTGAGACAGTCTTTAGCTGATGCATTGGACACAATAACAAACACAATTGCCAATGCCTAGGGAGCTCTGTACAACATTAGCTCGTACAGAGAATCCGAGAGGAAATACTACTCCGATGGATTGAGTTATAAATACATCAAAGACCTAAAGATTACAAAAGACAAATCATTTTCATTATTCTGGGACCCTAGCACTGGATTGGTTCCACCCATTATTCGAGCACACATTTCCATAGACTGGTGCATGGAACCAAATATAAAGGCCAATTCGATGGATCATTGGTATATGTTCTTCGATGAAGACCCTCATGGGAATAGGGACATCCCATTTTATTTCCTTAGAAAGTTGTATGCAAAATTCATCCTAGGGAAACATGTTAACTATTTCGATATCTTAGGCTTCCAGGGTGTTGGTCATGGGATGCCCCAAGATAGGAAAGGGTCTAGGATGGATCCTAACCATGTGTTACGCCCTCCACACACACCAAAACCTCCTTGGCTATATCCTCCTGTGGGTCCTGCAATTGAGGATACACAGGAGGCCTAATTTGACTTGGCGGATACATTGCTTCAGCATGGGACTGATGTCCAAGGCAATGTAGGCCAAGGGGTTGGCACTTCTAAGGTCGGCCCATCTACAGATCACACACGAGACGCAGAGTGTTTAGAGCGTCGTGCTACTCCACACCCTTGCACATCGTGTGGAGGCATATGCTATGGCCCTGCTTCAGACTTCCAGGACGATGGATTATTTCGATTTGTAAGTAAAACTCATTATTTTCGTATTAGATTTTGTTTCATATCATAAGTTTCAATTGTTTTACAATTTATTTCTATTTAATTATCTAACAAATTATGTGAACAAATATACAGCTGGTGTTCCATGGCACACTAGAGTTGCATAGTCCACGGATCAATGTTGAGAACATTGATGATGCTATCAATATTGTATATGGGTTTGGTTCTTCACCATTAGCGGTAAGAACTATACTTGTTAATTTGTCAACTTTATTTACATATTTATAGTAGAGATTGTAACATTCAATACATCCTAATTTTGATACAACATGTTTTATGTAGGGTAATCAGGATGAGTATATTGAATCTCGGCCTAGTGCCTCTCATGGAGAGGTAGATTCCCAGACACATGTATTATTTTAAATATGCTTTTAATTATGTTTCGCTTTCTTTGGAAAAATCATTTTTTGTCCATTATGTATATGTCTCATTTTCTTTGTATTATTTGACATTGACATATGTTACGTTATGCAGGCATCCATTGAGTCATTGGTGCTTGAACAACACCAAAGTGAGGTTGTTGCTGACCCACCTCATCCCCCCCGCCAGGTACATGTATGTTTCGCTTTCTTTGAAAACATCATTTTCCGTCCATGTAGTATATATGTCTATGATTCTTTTTATTATCTGAATTTGACATATATTATTTTATGCAGGCTTCTATTGAGGCACCGGTGCTTGAAGAGCACCAGATTGATCACCCACCTATGATGAACCAGCAGGTATGTTTATGTATCGCTTTCTTTTAATTGTGATTTTAATGATTCAACATGTACTTTTTTATTTTTTTGAAATTGTCTAATTGTATCTTTATCCTTTTGTACGTAGGAACGTGAGTTTGATGAATATGACCAAAAAGTGAGCTTCTTCACTAGTACAAGTAGAAGTCATTTTCTCTCATTTCTAGTTAATTGATCCACTAGTTACACACCTCCTCACGTCCCCCATGTACATTTATACATTGCAACTCTTGCTTATATTGCTTTTTGTACATGAAAGTATCTTTTTCCTTATTGCCCCCATTGATATGTCTCTTTTTCTTTGTATTATTTGACATTGACATATCTATTACTTTATTCAGGAATCTATTGAGACAATGGTGCTTGAAGAGCACCAAAGCGAGGTTGTTGTCGACCCACCTCTGATGAGCCAGCAGGTAAGTTTATGTATCGCTTTCTTTGTACGTTTATGTATGGATTTCCCTAATTTGGTGCTTTCTCTTTGTACGTTTTTGTAGGTTTATGTATCGCTTTGACATATGTTACTTTATGCAGGAATCTATTGAGATAGTGGTGCTTGAAGAGAACCAAAGCGAGGTTGTTTTCGACCCACCTCTTCCCCCCCGCTAGGTACATGTATGTTTCTCTTTCTTTGGAAACATCATTTTTCATCCATGTAGTATATATGTCTCTGATTATTTTTATTATTTGAAATTGACATATATGTTACTTTATGCAGGCTTCTAGTGAGGCACCGGTGCTTGAAGAGAACCAAATCGGTGCCCCACATCTGACGAGCCAGCAGATACGTTTATGTATTTCTTTCTTTGTACGTTTGTGTATCACTTTCTCTGATTTGGTGCTTGAAGAGACCCAAATAGGTGACCCACCTCTTCCCCCCCAATGTACATGTATATTTGTTGACATTGGCATATATATATTTTTTATGCAACTTGATAGTGAGCAAGTGGTGCTTGAAGAGCACCCAATTAGGGTCACTGTTAGTGAGGCACCATGACCCACCATTACTTACTCATGTACAGTAAGTAAAAATGTTATATTGGTTTTGGAATTTGAACAAATGCACATAGAAGTTTTATAGGTTGTTAAACTAACTTACAAAATTTGGTTTTTCTGCAGTCTCTAGTGATGCAACCTAACCCTCTTGTTCAACGATGGGGATCACCAGTGAGTAGTTGGAAAAGAAAGATAGACTTCTTCAAAGACATTGGAAGTGGCAGCAAAAGAGGGGATAACTAGATTAAATGTATAGGGGGGATACATAGATGTAACTTTTTGTTTTTATACACACATATGTACATTTTGATCCACTATTTTGTATTATGGCCATGTGGCATGCCAATTTTTGTAACATTATTTCTATACATATATAATATAAAGCAAGGTTCAAATTTATACATATATGGTTGACTTGATCTTGGAACATGATATGTGTGGTTCACCTATGTGATATAATGATATGTGTGGTTCACGTGTGTGCTAACTTATGAATTTCCAATACTTAAAGGAATAATTTATGACTCATCAACTTTTTAACGTTATGGATATCCTCAACTTTTTAACATCATAACCATACCATAAACTACCTAAATTACATACACTAACATCATAACACTAAGTCATGCATGCATGTGTAATAAACCATATCATACCCTATTATACTAACATCATACCATACTAACATACAATAACATACCCTACAATACCCTATGATACTAACACCATACCATACTAACATACAATAACATACCATAACATAACATACTAACATCATGCCATACTAACATACCATACCATTGTAATATACCATACCCTACAATACCATTGTAATATACCATACACTAACATCATAACACTAAGTCATGCATGCATGTGTAATATACCATATCATACCCTACAATACCCTGTGATACTAACATCATACCTGTTATCACTAAAGTTGACTCTTGACTGCAAGAGAGCCAAGCTTAGAGAAATCTTAATGATGTGTAAAGGATAGATGGAAATTAAAGTTTATAAACAGACATACATTTAAGAGATCAAGCAAGGAATGTATCAACAAAGAATGGATATTAATAAGACATAGTTATGTGCATAACTTCGTGAAATATATGAATCAGGTTCCGCATCAAGTATTAAAGCTAATTGCATACTAATCAAGAGAATCTTGCCATGGATTAATAAGACCATGCACAGGACATAATAATGACTATAAGTAATTCAATTATTAAGCAAAACAAGCTCATATGATCACAATTATTTCAAAATAGCTATGGATATTAAGAAAAATAGAGTGCATACATGAATCTGCCAATACAGTCTCAACCCTCAGCTGAAACTCCCTCTGTATATTACAAAAATCAATCAAATATATACGACTTTGGAATTTCTAGACTATTCGAGTTGTTACCTACTTTTTGAATCTAAATCTAACAATACTATATCGAATTTATCACAAGATCACTAGAATTGATCGATCTTCAAAAGATGGAAATATTTGATGCTAATCTTCTGCTTCAGAATATTCAAATGCTCTGGAAATTGCACTTGTTCACTAAATATCTGGAACAATCCCGTGTTTGCTGATTCTCACCATAAAATTTGGGATATATACTTCACCATCGCCATAAAATATGGATATGATTTTTTAGCCACATGTTCTTCATCCAGCATGTATGAAATGTTTGTTTCCAAAGTACAATTGTCTTTTTATGACTGTCTACCGTTTGAAATTTTCTCTCCAACTGACTGCTCTACCTCCAAGAATGCAGCATTGGATGATTATCAAACTGGAGAGAATATCAAATGTTTCTCTTTGAATATGCATTCGTGTACTCTCGTGGATTTCTCTGTTGTGGTATTTATGCTCTTCATTACCCTCTTCAATACCAAAACTATTTCCCTAGCATATAACGATTTTGATATGAAAACAAGATCAAAGAAGGGGCATCAATATTTTTAGATGTCAAGCCAAATGGTCATTTTTTCGAATATAGTGAAGAAGACTTGATTATGAAATGTACAAGAACTGCCTGAGAATGAACTGCTTCCTGGACCTCATTATTCGATTGTCTTACTATCTCTGGATTTGTCACGGTTTACCTTACCTCATTGTACATTTAGTTCAGTTATCCACATGTATTTCCTTTGATAAACCATGGATCCATAACTATTGGTAAATGCTTTAATTAATTATTGTTCACTGCAAGCACCAATTTAATCAACATCCAAAATTTCATAATCACGTTGAACCCTAATTGCTCATTGTTTAATATTAGCAATTTACACAATAAAATTTCTGCATCAATGTAAGCGGATTCTAGAGCTTATGATCTTCATGATACTGACATGAAATCATGGTATTTCTGCTTAATATGAATATGTTGATGGGTTTGAAAAATTCATCCATGTGTGATGCATATCTTCCAACCCATAGACATTTCCCATAGATGTTTAATGCTGGAAACTTAGTATTCACTCCTTGATGCTTAGTGTGACATTTAGAAGCTCGATGGCTTGGGATTTATTCTTTGGAGGTACATTCGGTACTTATTTACATGAACACTTTTCTTCCACATGAGTGCCATTGTGAGTGCTTTTCCATCTTATCTCGGTATTCAAATTGAAACCCGAGTGGTCACTTTGACATCTGGATGCTGCCAGAAACTGAAATTTTGTTGGAGTAGATATGATGACAACATCTGGCTTCGTCTGGGGATGGCATGCTCCCTGTGAGCTACCAGGAACAAGTAGACCTATGCCTTTCCAATCCATCATTGCAACTAGTGTTTTGTCTCCATTGGGATGGATTCTTTATATCTTATTCCTAACCTGTTCCAAACCTTGAAAGCATGGTCTTCTCATACTGCAAACTTAAAGCATACTATAAATTCAAACTTCTCACATTGCAAACTTAAGGAAATGCTTGAAGCATCAAGCTTATTTATCCACACTATCTACAGTAACCAAAACTACAACTTTGGTCGAGTAAAATCATGCTTCCAGTGATTCCATACAAGTATCTGAATACTTGATGAAAATCTTGATTTGTCTATTAGCAAGATGAAGACAGGAACAAAAATCAACATCTGTCTGTAAGTTTGATTTTTAGACTTATCATAAAATGAATACTGAAACCTTGAATCGATAAATTCCTTGATATAGTCAGCTACGGGGTCATACCACTTTCTCAGTTTTGGATCTTCAAACTTGTCTTTACTCTCAGTCTTGATATCAAAAGGGCTTTGAAAAGACAAACTCTATATCTTGACCTCTAAAGATTCAATATCTTTCTCAATATATGCAACAAATTCTTTTAAAAAAATGACTTTAGATTCTGAGTTACATGAACTTGACTTTAAATAAGAAAACAAAAGGGAAGAAAAATTTTCATCTATTTCCTCATCAGTGCTCATATCATTCCATTCCCTGAAATTTTTAATGGAAAGAGAATCTTCCCTAAACTCTGTCTTCTCCATCCATGTATTCAGAAATATAATCCAAAAATCTGTTAATGATCTAATTGACCCAACAGACAAATATTCAACCCAACTTTTACACTTTCCTTGTAATGAATCATAGAATAATCTAATGAAGACATCTTCATGTTTAGCTCTGAGTAACTCTGTAAATTCACGGAAATTAGATATGTCTTTCACATCTAAACTCAGATCTTCTCCATTGAATTTAGGACCATTTCTCAAAAAATATTCATTCGAAGGAAGAAGATTTGAAAAACCAAGAAGTTCTGCAAAATATAGACATGCATACCTTGAAACAATAGAAGCTGGATCAGAAGTCCTCATTAGTCCAATGAAATCATCAATGAAGCTTTGAAATATGGATCTGCAGTAGTTGGAGTCACCAGGTGAATAATTTGCAGCCACTATGTCACCATCCCTCGTTCATCATCAAAGGATGGATATATTCATTGTCATTCTTCTTGGGGAAGATATCTTCACTCCTTCATCCTCAACAACAGCGCCAGAATATGTTATCACTAAATTTGAACCTCGACTGCTAGGGTCAAGGTTAGGGAAATTTTAAATTGGTTTAATGGATAACTGGAAAATGAATTTATGGAATTTGGTGGTAGGTAAGACTTACTACAGAAATCAAGCTAGATTTGAAAGAAAATACTGAACAACAGTATATATCACAATCAAACTAATAAGACAAAGCTATGAGTATGAATTTATGAAATACATGAACCAGGTTCTGCATATAGTACTTAAGTATAACTTCACATTAATTGTGAGAATCTAGCAATGGATTACTAAGACCATACACCAAATAAAATCACAACACATGAAATCCAATTATTAAAACAGAAAGGCGGCTCATATGAACATAATAATTTTAAAGAAGCTAACAAAAAATACAGTGCATACATGCTCCTGCCACTCCAATATCAGAATATTCAAATCCTGCCTCATCCCTCTCGGCTGGTACCTCCCCACCTCCTCATTACAAACTTAAGCATTTATAAAAAACACAAAATTCTAGTTGTTTCAAACTTTTAGGAAAACGATCTGTGATTGATCTTTTGAAATCCTGTAAATGCTAAGTGATTCCCTTAAATATGTATGTGCTTTGCCATTTGTTTCTTAAATTGTTACTCTACTACCATCAAATCTAGAATCGATCCTCCTATTGCTTCTAAGTGCCCTGGAAAACTGAGATGTGTGGTTAAAACATATTTGAATACTTTGCCACCTGAAGAGTTTGAACAACTACTAATTTTTATCCTCCTTGTCGACTGAGTTTGTTGCCCCAAATAATGGAATTAGTTTATAAGAACAAGGATCTGTCACTTAATTATTGCTTAATCTTAATATTGATTTCTTCCTCGAATCTTAAAACTAATGAAAAATTTCCATATAATAAATAATAAACGCCCACATCTATACTCGAGCAACTCTAAAATTAGAAGATACAAAAAACCTGTATCTTTCCTGGACACTGTTGATTGAGAAATTATAACTGATAATCACAGAATCTTTTTTTAACAGTATCCAATGAAACTCGAGCTCTGACCAATCAGAGATTTGTTGGTGTTTGATATTTGGTGATGACTCAACGTAATGGGTAACAATTGGACAGTTTCTCAACACATGCGAGCTCTACATTCTTCACGATATAATCGAACCGTGTTGAAAGCTTGGCATATGACCAAAGCATTTTCATTACATTTCACGGCATTTAAATTTGCGAGGCACTTAAAAATGGTCTTTCCATATATCTCCCACATGCAAAAAGGAATGAATAGATATAATGTTTTATATATCCAACAATTTTAAATCTCCCTTGACGTGTAGTAGACCTTGTGGGCTCAACCTTCATACTTGGTGATTGCGATTGCTAGTATAAGAAATGATAGGAAGGAACCATTCTTTTATAAAAATCCATAAGATATGAATCCACTTTAAAATATTAAGCTGAGGCATGACTTGGGCTAAAAAACAAAGACTCCTAACTTTACCAAGTCACATAAGAACTATGGATAAAAATAAAGTGGAAACCAATACTTTTTAATAAAAATAAATATAAACATTATTTAAAAACTATAAAACAATAGTTTAAAAATAATATAATTTTATATTTATTTTTATACTTTTATTTGTAAATACTTGGCTTGATTTTTTGGAATGGGAAAGGGAACTTGTTTTTTTTTAAATGATCAACAAGAATTTGGAATTTTGAGAGGTAAAGACAAATGATAAGATTTCATCAAACAACAGACTTGAGGTATGGAGAGATGGATCAAGATGACTAAAACTCAAGGCTTTGACAATGATGAGCATTCTGGCATGGAAGATTGAAGTCTATCTTTACAGGTGTGCTACTAAAATCTGAGAATTTTGTAGGACAAATTTGGTGATAACATCTGGCATCGTCTGGGGATAAATCTCTCCTTATGAGGCTTTAAGAACACTTTGGCCATGTGCCTTTTTGCTGCCAGCTATAACAATGCTCTGATTACCACTCATACCATTCACTGAAAGATGAAAATACTAGTGCCATTATTGGATTGGAGTCATGACCCCGTTTCAAACCTGTCAACTATAACTTGCTCATTCACTTTACAAATCTAGAGGCATACTGAATAACAATCATATACTGCAAACTAAAAATTGCTCCATTGAGTTGGAATCTTTCATATCTCAAACTTCTGCACTTATTCAAAACTTGAAAATAATCTATCTGCTCATATGACAAGCTTATTCTCTTACCTACTTATACTTCTAATTAGTAGAAGCAAACTAATCAAGTAAAACTAAATTTCCAATGCAGCCAAGTAAGTAATTGACAATCAAATTGAGCCTTCCTTCCAACCTTATGCAAACTCACAAACACATAGACTGTAGTATGTGAATCATGATATTTGAAATCATACTTATAGTCCAAAAATCTAGCCTTAAAGATGGAAATAGATGAAACTTCATCACTGCAAAACATCTCCATATAAGTGGTAACTGGATCTTGAAATTTGTACAAAACTTGTTGCTGCTCAACAAATGATAGAGAAACATGCATTGTCAGTTGCTCATCTAATCCTTTATGTTTTCCTTGTCCATATCCCTGTGATTTGGATCCATCACTATGATGTACTGGCTCATTACAACTGATAATTTCTGAGAGAAAATAAGAGATATGTTCTTGATCAAATGAAAGATGAGTATTAAAAGATATTCCATGAAGAAACTACTGATTACCCTGTCCAATAATGATATCTTTAAAAGATGTATAAAAAATAATAGGATCTTCATAAGTATTTTGAACAATAGACTCATAACTATTATCAACCATAGCATGAACAAATTGTTGATAATTTCTTTGTTGAAAAGTGGAACTAGATGTGATTCCATTAGTCAACAACAACTGATAAAATTTACTATACTTGTCAAATATTGGAGCATTAGGATAGAATCCTAATGGCAAAGATGAAGATTTATGTATAGTATTATCAGCAATATAGCTTCGAAATAGATTTGAAATAACATCTCCTTCTTCCTCATCACTATTATCTTTCTCATCTGGATTTGAAGCAATAGGCACATAAGGCGAAAGATTATCCTCTTGTTGCTCCTCCTTGAAAATGGATGATCTCGGCAAATCCAATTCTCTATGATTGGTATAATTTATTTTGGTATGCAAATATGAAAGATGGGGACTTCCCTTACTGGTTTCCATTGGTATTTTACCAAAATACACTTGATCATTCTGTTTTGTATCTAAAGAAACCAAATCTTCAGGTATATAGTAATCATAATTAATGATAGAAGGATAACTTTCAGCTTCTTCATTATTGTATTCATCATAAATTGGGGCAGCCTAACAAATTTCTAATGGTAATGAGGAATATTCATGTTTTTCTTCATCTAATAAACCCTGAACAACCTTTTGTAACAACGTATTATCATGGAAACAATCAGAAACTTCTTGAGAGTCATGAGAACCCAATACTTCTACAGCAATATCTTCATTATTAGGCTGATCTGAAAAGGAATAAGCATGATCTCATATTTATTTGTTTTGAGAAATATCTTCAATCGGATGCAATTCTTTTTGCACATGACTATGACATGCTTTAATATCAATGGATGTGTTCTGAAAATTTTTCTTAATAAATTTCTGATTTTGAATGCATGGACTAAAGGACACATCCGTGTGATTGAGCAATTGTTGATTATGATCATCTTTCTCAATTTCACACTCTTCTCCCTGTTCTTCATATGTATTAAAAACCGTTTCCTGAATTTGATTGCTAGGACAATATGATGATCTATATTTCTCACAACAATCTTCAAGAAGTAACTCATGTGAAAAATACATTTTACAGTGATCATGGAATACTGTGTGGAAATCCTTCAAGGATGAAATCCTGGAAGGAGGCAATGAGAAATACCATTCATGTGCATCACCATCCAATGAATACATGAACATCTTCATATTAACATCTTCATGTTGTAGACCTAACAGATTCATGCATTCATGGAACTTGATGAGGTGATCTGCAGGATTATCTTCTTTCCTTTCTTTGAAGATAGGCAGAAAATCTCCCCATTCTATCATAGTCGATACTATATGTGGGAAACCAAGAACTGCTGAAAAATTAAAAGGTGCAAACCTCTGAGCCAGAATGGCTTCCATGGTCTTCGACATCTTGAACCTTGACATCTCGAACTAGTGGATTCGCCAATATATTTGTCTGTAATGAAGCTGGAGTCGCCAGGTAGAAAACTGCAGTCAAGCTAATATCCTTCTCTTGTCTACCATCAAGAGTTGGATTTCATCATTATTGTTATTCCCGGGGAAGATACCTTCGTTCTTCCATCCCCGACAACGGCACTAGTAGATGTTATCACTAAAGTTGACTCTTAACTGCAAGAGAGCCAAGCTTAGAGAAATCTTAATGATGTGTAAAGAATAGATGGGAATGAAAGTTTATAAACAGACATACATTTAAGAGATCAAGCAGGGAATGTATCAGTAAAGAATGGATATTAATAATACATAGTTATGAGCATAACTTCGTGAAAGACATGAATCAGGTTCCACATCAAGTATTTAAGTTAATTGCATACTAATCAAGAGAATATGTCCATGGATGAATAATACCATGCACATGCCATAATAATGATAGTACGTAATTCAATTATTAAGCAAAACAATCTCATATGATCACAATTATTTCAAAATAGCTATGGATATTAAGAAAAATAGAGTATATGTGCATACACAAATCTGCCAATACAGTCTCGGCCCTCGGCTGAAACTCCCTCTATTTATTACAAAAATCAATCAAATATATACGACTTTGGAATTTATAGAGTATTCGGGCTATTACCTCCTTTTTGAATCTAAATCTAACAATAAATATCGAATTAATCACAAGATCACTAGAATTGCTTGATCTTCAAAAGAGGGAAATATTTGATGCTAATCTTCTGCTTCAGAATATTCAAATGCTCTGGAAATTGCACTTGTTCACTAAATATCTAGAACAATCCCGTGTTTGCTGATTCTCACCATAAAATTTGGGATATATACTTCACCATCGCCATAAAATATGGATATGATTTTTTAGCCACATGTTCTTCATCCAGCATGTATGAAATGTTTGTTTCCAAAGTACAATTGTCTTTTTATGACTGTCTATCATTTGAAATTTTCTCTCCAACCGACTGCTCTGCCTCCAAGAATACAACATTGGATGATTATCAAACTGGAGAGAATATGAAACGTTTCTCTTTGAATATGCATTGATGTACTCTCATGGATTTCTCTTTTGTGGTATTTATGCTCTTCATTACCCTCTTCAATACCAAAACTATTTCCTTAGCATATAGTGATTTTGATATGAAAACCAAATTAAAGAATGGGCATGAGGATTTTCAGATGTTGAGCCAAATGGTCATTTTTTCAAAACTGGTGAAGAAGGCTTGATCATGAAATGTACAAGAGCAGCCAGAGAATGAGCTGCTTCCTAGACCTCATAATTCCATTGTCTTACTATCTCTGGATTTGTCACGGTTTACCTCACCTCATTGTACATTTAGTTTAGTTCTCCATATGTCTTTCCTTTGATAAACTATGGATCCACAAATATTGGTAAATGATTTAATTAATTATTGTTCACCGCAAGCACAAATTTAATCAACATCTGAAATTCATAATCACGCTGAAACCTAATTGCTCATTGTTTAATATTAGCAATTTACACAATAAAATTTCTGCATCAATGTAAGCAGATTCTGGTTCTTATGATCTTCATGATACTGACATGAAATCATGGTATTTCTGCTTAAAATGAATATGTTGAGGGGTTTGAAACATTCATCCACATGTGATGCATATCTTCCAACCCATAGACATTGCCCATAGATGTTAAATGTTGGAAACTTAGTATTCACTCCTTGATGCTTAGTGTGACATCTGGAAGCTTGATGGCTTGGGATTTATTCTTTGGAGATACATTAGGTACTTCTTTACATGCAAACTTTTCTTCCACATGAGTTCCATTGTGAGTGCTTTTCCATCTGATCTCGATATTCAAATTGAAACCTGAGTGGTCACTTTGACATCTGGATGCTGCCAGAAATTGAAATTTTGTTGGAGCAGATCCGATGACAACAATACCATACTAACATACAATAACATACCCTACAATACCCTATGATACTAACATCATACCATACTAACATACAATAACATACCATAACATAACATACTAACATCATACCATACTAACATACAATAACATACCATAACATAACATACTAACATCATACCATACTAACATACCATACCATTGTAATATACCATACCCTACAATACCATTGTAATATACCATACACTAACATCATAACACTAAGTCATGCATGCATGTGTAATATACCATATCATACCATACTAACATACAATAACATACCCTACAATACCCTATGATAATAACATCATACCATACTAACATACCATACCATTGTAATATACCATACCATACCCTACAATACTAGCATCATACCCTACAAACCCTAGTTGGTTTTCAATATGTACATACATCCATGTGTTTCTAGTTCCATCTCATAACTTGTAAAGAGGTCACTAAACCATAGTTCCATGTCATAACTTGTCAACCCTACTAATAGCATGCAAATTGGTGTTCATGAAACCCTAGTTGGTTTCCAATTTGTACATGTCCATGTGTTTGTAGTTCTATCTCATAACTTGTAAATACCTCACTAAACCTTAGTTCCATGTCATAACTTGTCAACCCTAGTGGTAGCATGCAAATTGGTGTTCATGAAACCCTATTTGGTTTCCAATTTGTACATGTCCATGTGTTTCTAGTTCAATCTCATAACTTGTAAATACCTCACTAAACCCTAGTTCCATGTGATAACTTGTCAACCCTAGTGGTAGCATGAAAATTGGTATTCATGAAACCCTAGTTGGTTTCCAATTTGTACATTTCCATGTGTTTCTAGTTCCGTCTCTTAACTTGTAAAGAGCTCACTAAACCCTAGTTCCATCTCATTATTTTTCAACCCTAGTGATAGCATGCAAACTGGTGTTCAAGAAAGCCTAGTTGGTTTCCAATTTTTACATGTCCATGTGTTTCTAGTTCCCTCTCTTAACTTGTAAATTACTCACTAAACCCTAGTTCCATCTCATTATTTTTCAACCCATAAAGTGGTGTTCATGAAACCCTAGTTGGTTTCCAATTGGTACATGTCCATGTGTTTCTAGCTCCCTCTCTTAACTTTTAAATTGCTCACTAAACCCTAGTTCCATATCATAACTTGTCAACCCTAGTGATAGCATGCAAATTGGTGTTCATGAAAGCCTAGTTGGTTTCCAATTTGTACATGTCCATGTGTTTCTAGTTCCCTCT
>LPNX010196213.1:441933-463913 GCA_001517045.1 Pseudotsuga menziesii
CATTATTTGTCAACCCTAGTTGGTTTCCAATTTCTAGTTCCCTCTCTTAACTTGTAATTTGCTCAGTAAACCCTAGTTCCATCTCATTATTTGTCAACCCATGCAAAGTGGTGTTCATGAAACCCTAGTTGGTTTCCAATTTGTACATGTCCATGTGTTTCTAGTTCCCTCTCTTAACTTGTAAATTGCTCACTAAACCCTAGTTCCATCTCATAACTTGTCAACCCTGGTGATAGCATGCAAAGTGGTGTTCATGAAACCCTAGTTGGTTTCTAATTTGTACATGTCCATGTGTTTTTAGTTCCATCTCTTAACTTGTAAAGATCTCACTAAACCCTCATCCATCTCATAACTTGTCATGCCTAGTGATAGCATGCAAAGTGGTGTTCATGAAACACTAGTTGGCTTCCAATTTGTACATGGCAATGTAATTAAATGTATATTAAACTAAAAACATCAAGAAATGTAAATTTCAACAACTCGAGAGCATGTTATTATTTGAACTCTATTTGTTGGTGTCTAAAGACACCGTTCTTGGCGTCTCCAATGTGTCGTAGATGGTGTTTGTATCCTAGGCACATGAAAGGCTAGACATTAGTAACATCATAAGAAAAAAAAAGAACCCAATGAAAATGTGCAAACATGATTTATAGATAACTCACTCGAGGTTGTACGATCATTTTTATAGTGTCCAGTATCCTCTGAATAATATTATGTCTGTGAATGGTATCGGTCAATCACAGGTTTATTACATTGTGAATAAACTAAGACTAAATAATTGAAATTGTGCTTCAGAATTCACTTTAAAGGTTAAATAATGCACCTAACAATGCACTCATACAAGTAGGCCATCTGGATCATCTCTGGTGTCGATGGTGTCCATCAATCTTTCGTGCTCTATATGAGGTAGCAAGTATCGTACATGTCACCTATTTTTGTGACCAAGTGTGCGAAGCTTGATGTTTATACCAACTACTAGGTTGGTGAAGTGGTATACAATAGCTCCTGCTCTATAATCCTGATATACATACCCACCCTTCCTTTTCTGTTGTGCTGCAAGTGTCAAGTACTCTCCTTTTATAACGATCGATCGATCCAGTTGGGAATTCAATATTTTCATCATCAGTCATAGGTTTGAGAATGGTTTGTTTCCCCTCTAAGCAACATGCCAACCTATAGTCAGAACCCCATTCATTATTTTTTGGGGCAACCACTGCATATATCTAACCTGTGAAAGGAAATGGGTCGAGTTAACAATACATTTTTTAAATAAGGTCTTGCATTTTTAATTTCTACATAAATTAAATTCTACGTAACACAGGCCGAGTAAACAATACATAAATGCATTTTATAATTTAGGTACTACTCATGTACCTTCCTGTATGAGATCCGATATGTGATCATAGTCTATAGAAATATGTGTCTGATCATCTTCCAAATGGTCTATTTCATTAACCCCATTGAAATTAATGCCAAGTGTCACTCGATCCCATGTATCAATGGTATATGTATACTCACAATCATCCCATTCATCGATGCTACAAGAACTGCAAAGAAAGCCTCCAATCTTGTCCAAATTTTGTAGGGCCGAGATGATTGAGCTTCTATTTGAATGAAACTGTCGAGTTCCATGCATTGTGTTCAATCGATGTGTTTTTGATCGGTCCACATTTGTCACCTCTTAGAATATTCTTTGCACTAGGTGTTTCCTTGTTGCTTGTTCTCCCATGACAGATGCACACCATTTCACTATAGATGCAGCGTCTCGAAGGAGAGCACCTGTAAACTTCATCTCTTCCCTTCGAAGGGAGGTTTTAATGCATGCACCAGCACCATCATGCTCTCCTTTTCCATGACCAGTTTCAAAGCAGTTCCATACATGTGGCACCTTGTATTTTATGTGCAACAAACACAACCATTCAAATACACATGCATTCTTGAACTGTCCAGCACAACCATCTGACCAAATGAAATGATGATAAAATGGTATATCCATAACTATCACATGATCATACAATAATTTAAATCAATGTTGCATGTAATGGATGTCATGGGTCCGGTCGTCACTTATGTAGAAGTGACTTTCTTTCAGTATCACACGTTTCTCTTGATTGCTATCTGGCCCATGTCAATACGTGATATGCACCATTATGCTCACTTGCTCTAAGTGATAGTATTGACTTTGTATTTAATTTTGTGGTTGTAGGGTGTAATTTTCCGCAAAGTCAACCACTGATAGTATTGTTCCAAGAGGGAAGGTGTCTCAGCATATTCTGAATTTCTCATCTATAACGAAATATTTTAAACTTCTATAATGAATAGTATGACTATGACGATGATGATTATGAGGATGATGATGAGTATGATGGTGATTATAATGATGATGATGATGATGATGATGATGAAGATGATGATGAGGATGATGACTATGATGATGAGGATGAGGATGATGATGATGAGGAGGAGGAGGAGGATGACTATGATGATGATGATGAGGATGACGATGAGGACGATGATGATGACGATGATTAAAATCAAACGCAATGACAATTTTGATTAAAATCATGAATCATTTGAAACTCTGGCTCTATACATGGCGGATGATAAATATTGTTAAGATATATATGCCATTTGATTGAATTTTGGCCATCCATCCTTAATCAAAGATTAAAAGAACCGGACATCCTTAATCAATGATTAAAAGAACACAATAACTATAACAATGTTGATTAAAGTCACCTATCGCCTATCGACGAATCATTACTAGCGGTTTGCAGTGAGAGCGTACGTTGATCCATCGATACTCATTCTGGATTTTTTACATCCAAAAGAGCTATCAAACAAGCATTCCCGCGGCTTTATAACATTCTTTGAGCGCTGGCATAAATCAATCTTCAATCTCTCTGTGAATGTTGCAAATTTTCCCTTGAAGCTGAATAGATCGAAGGACGGGAGGAATTATTGTTTTCTTATATGCACATCCCATGGCTTCATTCACCACCCTTGTTTACAGGTATTTATTACTTCTTGTTTTTTTGGTTCTTAAACACAGTGGTATAAATCCAATTTTCTGCAACTGTTCTGTTTATTTAATCAATTATCCAAGGATGTATGTTTCTTTCTTAGTATGGTTTTGATATTCCACATTTTATATTTATTTAATTCTAGCAGATATAGACCATTCTAATTCTCATTGTATTTTTGTGTTTTCTTTACACAATACTCTAAGGATATATATTTCTTTCTCAGTTTTGCTTTGGTATTATGAACTTTATACTAATTCGACTCTGTCAACATCCAAATTCTCATTGTATTCTTTTGTTTTCTTTCCACTATCTTGTTGTATCAACATCTCCTGTATCAAGAATGATATTATATTTTTTCTTTTAAATCTCTTAATTGCTCATAGATTTCGGTAGCCATGCGGAGTCCAGCGTTCAATTCTGGTAATTCCTAAGCAAGCAGCAATTTAATATTATTGTCATGAGCGTAAAGTCCGAGACCCATTAAAAAATCTGGCAGCATTGAAATGCCTATGTACATACGTTGAGGGTTAAAACCCTATTTCCTAATTTTTATTTCTCTAAAATGTTTGTGTACATACATTTAGATTTAAATCCTTATTTCTTAATGTTTCTTTGCTTTCTCTAGCATTTGTGTCCATCACAATGATGTCTTGTGAACGAAGAACGAGAGAAAATGATCCGCCCATAGTGTTGTCTTGTGATGATGATGATGATGATGATGATGATGATGATGACGATGACGACGATGATGAACAATGATGGTGATGATGAGGAGGAGGATGACTATGATGATGATGATGAGGATGAGATTGATGATGATGATGACGATGATGACCATGATGATGATGATGACGATGAGGGTGATGATGATGATGATGATGAGGATGAGGATGAGGATGAGGATGGTGATGATGATGATGAGGATGGTGATGATGATGATGATGATGATGACGATGATGACGATGAGGATGATGATGGTGATAATGATGACGATGATGGCGATGATGATGATGACGATGATGACAATGACGATGAACAATGATGATGAGGATGATGATGAGGATGAGGGTGATGATGATGATGGGGATGATGATGATGATGATGACAATGATGATGAAAAATGATGGTGATGATGAGGAGGAGGAGGATGATGACTATGATGATGATGATGAGGATGAGGGTGATGATGATGATGATGATTATGACAATGATGATGATGATGAGGATGAGGGTGGTGATGATGATGAGGATGAGGATGAGGATGATCAAGATGATGATGATGATGATGATGATGCCAATGATGACGAACAACGATGGTGATGATGAGGAGGAGGAAGATGATGACTATGATGATGATGATGAGGATGAGGGTGATGATGATGATGATGTTGATGATGATGACCATGATGATGATGAGGATGATGATGGTGATGATGAGGATGATGATGGTGATGATGATGATGATGAACAATGATGGTGATGATGATGATGAGGAGGAGGATGACTATGATGATGATGACGAGGATGAGGGTGATGATGCCGAGGACGAGGATGATGATGATGATGATGATGATGACGATGACAATGACGATGAACAAAGATGGTGATGATGATGATGATGATGATGAGGATGATGATGATGAGGATGACGGTGATGATGATGAGGATGAGGATGACGACGATGATGATGACGATGAGAATCACCATCATCATCCTCATCGTCATCATCATCATCACCATCATTGTTCATCATCATCGTCATCGTCATCATCATCATCATCAGGATGATGATGATGATGATGATGATGATGATGATGATGACGATGACGATGATGATGAACAATGATGGTGATGACGAGGAGGAGGAGCAGGATGACTATGATGATGATGATGAGGATGAGGGTGATGATGATGTTAATGATGATGACCATGATGATGATGAGGATGATGGTGACAATGATGATGATGAGGATGAGGGTGATGATGAGGATGAGGATGATGATGATGATGATGATGATGATGAGGATGGTGATGATGATGATGATGATGATGATGATGATGACGATGACGATGAGGATGATGAGGATGATGATGGTGATGATGATGACGATGACGACGATGATGATGATGATGAACAATGATGATGATGAGGAGGAGGAGGATGAGGATGATGATGATGAGGATGAGGATGAGGGTGATGATGATGATGATGATGGTGATGCTGCTGCTGCTGTTGCTAATGATGATGATGATGATGATGACGATGATGATAAACAATGATGATGAGCAAGAGGATGATGACTATGATGATGATGATGAGGATGAAGGTGATGATGATGACGGTGATGACAATGATGATGAGGATGAGGATAAGGGTGGTGATGATGATGAGGATGATGATGATGATGATGATGATGACGATGATGATGAACAATGATAGTGATGATGAGGAGGAGGAAGATGATGACTATGATGATGATGATGATGAGGATGAGGGTAATGATGATGATGATGTTGATGATGATGACCATGATGATGATGAGGATGATGATGGTGATGATGAGGATGATGATGATGATGATGATGACAATGATGATGAACAATGATGGCGATGATGAGGAGGAGGATGATGATGAGGATGATGACGATGATGGTTATGATGATGATGATGATGATGAGGATGAGGATGATGATAATGATAATGATGATGACGACGATGATGAATAATGATGGTGATGATGATGATGATGATGAGGATGAGGATGAGGATGAGGATGAGGATGATGATGATGATGACGATGATGAGGAACAATGATGATAGCTTTAGTTGAAACTTTGCTTTGATTTTATTTTCAAGCATTTGCAATGGAATGGTAATGATGAATAATTATGATGATTAGGAGGAGGATGTTGACAATGATTATGATGAGGATGATGACTATGATGATGATGAGGATGATGATGATGATGATGATCGCGATGACAATGATGATCAGCAATGATGGTGATGATGATGATGATGATGATCACAATGAATATGTCTATGATGATGATCATGATGATGATGACGATGATAGAAATGAGATTTCACCTACTTACTATAAATACTAATTACTAAATCTTGAAAACCGTCGAAATCTTTAATACACATATAAACACTCATTACACTAATGGCCACACACTTGTTTGAAGATTCCTAGTACCAAAGGATCTATTCTATTCTATGGACTGTACATTTGTAGACATCGATGAACAACCGTCCACCCCTCATATCTCTCCTGTTCCCCCCCTTATATATCTCACAATGTAACGATCCCTCCCTTCCCCTTATATTTCTCCTCCCTTCATCCCCCCCATATATGTCCCCTACCCATCCATCCCTCCCATGATTCCCTCTACGCCTTCCTTTCCCTCCTTTGACTCCCCCCCACTTCTTAACCAATATAATGTTGGGCCATGAGCCACCCCATAGACTGTCTCGATGGAACATTGGGATTCTAAATGGTATTATAATTGGATAAGGATGCCATTACTCTTTTTTACTCTTGTACCAAATTAGTTAAGCAAAAATGCATGTGTTATAACGCATATGCATTTTCTTAAAATTAAAAAAATTGACGGGAATAAGGTTTGGCATTATGTTCGGAAATAGCTTCCGAATACCGAACCTATTGGTTAAGACAAATAAACCAGGGCTATTGCTTGTATTTTAGAACTCTATCAATATGCTCAATTTAGATGGTCTGTTTTGCTATGACAGACACAAATTTTTTTTATGAAAATTTAGAATATTATAGAGTACGATCTTACGATTCTGAATATGTAATTTTTTCCTTCAAAACTATGTTTTATTTATTTACAATTATTTTTCTAAATGACACACGTAATTTTTTGAAAATAGATACATCGATTGTTTTTTATATAACTTTTGATTTCCATCACCATTTCCCAAGAAAACTATATGGTTCACTAGACGAGATCAAGCTCTACGATCTTATATATAGAAATCAAGGATTTCATTAATTTTTTCCCCTAAAGTGTTGCACCCGTACATAGCATTTTCATTTCAAGCTTTTGTGACTTCAATAATTAATAATAATAAAATAATTATTGAAAAATTCTGAATAAATTGTGTTGCACTAGGCCCATATGTCCTTTATATGTCTGCAAGATTTTATCCCAAATTAACATCATTTACCTTATATATTGTTGCACCCGCAGAAACATGTTAAGATGTGCTGAAAATTTGAAAACCCAATTTCATGGAAACTAATTTTATAATCATTTACACACATTTTTTTTGCATAAATGCTATATATATTATGAAAGCTGATTCAAATACCTATCTTTTTTCTTTTTACTTCATCTTCAAATAAGTTAGGGAAGTACCCCTAATTGTCACCTAAAGTTAGAGTTTCTAGGTTTTTCCAGTATTATGTGGCATCTAAAGTGTCTTTAAAGGAGTCCATGATTGTGCATCAGCCCTTACCCAGTTTGGCCATCTTTAGTTATAAACAATAACCTTCCTCTTTGGATGATAATAAAAAGGGAGCAAGTCATGGTGGCAGTAATTGTTCTAGATACTTATTTTTAAGAATATTAACAAAATATAAGCAATCATTTTTTTCATTATTGAATGTAGAAGAACTTACTAATTTTGTATGTCACTTTTCAAATAACTACCAGGTAGCACCAAGTTAAACATATGGATGTATATCTTAAGCCTCTTATAGATGAAGTTTTAAAATTATGTGTTAACATTAGTATGTGCGACATCTCCAAAGCTATAGGCCAACATTTCCATGGAATACTTAAATTCAAGACATTTCACGATGCACCCAATGTCACACATTTTTGTGGTATGTAATTTTCCCATGTATCTTTATGCATCATTTATTATTGAACCTCTTTTTTATAATTTATGGAATTCTATATATTAACACTATTCCATAACTTGCAAGGATTCAAACAAAGGGAAAATATGCATGTCTCGTATGTGGTCAAAGAACAATATCTAGATAGTTAATAAGTTTTATAGAGGAGGCTTACAATGAGTTTATGAATTTTCTCCATATGTACCATACTTATCAAATTACCCAAAAAAATGAATTTAATGGGAAGGAAGAGATGGAGGAAAAACCATAAATAATGATACCCCAATTATGGAAAAGGGAATTTGAGAATATCCATTGTAAGCAATATTTGTTTGTAATTACTTCTTTCTTTGACACTTGTATTTTTTTTATATTTCAATGCTTACCTTAATAAAAAATAATCTTTCATTGATACTTCTCAAATATCATCATGGTAAACTTCCATAGGGTTTGAAATGATACTCTTCCCAATTTATTAGTTTTATGTACTATGGACACCTACAAGTAGCTCATTTGTTTGACACGATGCAAATTGGAAAGAATGTTACTAGTGCTTGAAATGATACTCTTCCCAATTTATTAGTTTTATGTACTATGAATACCTACAAGTAGCTCATTTGTTTGACACAATGCATATTGGAAAGAATGTTACTAGTGCTTGAGGAAGATTATAGATGAGAGGAATAACAACGAAAAAATTACTAAAGTTATTAATGACATGAATGCAACTCATTGCAACATTTGACTCATTGCTATGGGAGTGGAAATTCCACCAATCTTCCATTCTTATTAACAAAGAAAGGGAGAGTTGTTGTAAACGAGAGTGTATAGAAGATCAAACTTCCCACTAGTTTTGCTTCAAACATAAGTAATATATTAACAAAGCAAGGTGATTTCTGTGGGGCTAAAACTCGTAATTCTTATAAATTATCAATGTTTGAAGTTTTATGACCTTGGTTATCTTATGATATATATATTAATGTTTGATTTTTTGTGATCTTGATTATCTTATGAAATATATATTACTTGTTAATGTTTAATGTTTGAAGTTTTGTGACCTTGATTATCTTATGATATATATATATATATATATATATATATATTACTTGTTAATAATTAATGCTTGTCTCTATTCAAATGAGATAGGACTTATTTGTTAGTAATACATGTTGCTTCCTTGTTGGAGTATGTTATACATCTAGCTCTTCCTATTAGTTTTGACAACAACATACCGAAAGTTACGATCTCAACAAGTACAGGAGGTACGTTAAAAAGTTATAATTGCTTTGCTTGCCTTTTATATTTAAATGTTAGACAAATCAAATTTCTTATGAGATGGCCATCTTTCTTTCCTGGGAAAAATATTTTGGGCATTCCACTCATGGATTATTCGAATACCAATATTACATTACACTAGGTGTTTTCTAGTTCTTTATTTGATAATGCAGATGGTGCATGCTTGCTACTAGCAATGGAGCAAAATAGCCTGAGCTTACCAAGGTTCTTTCTGATTAATATTTCCTGTAAATCCTATGCAGTTTACGCTTCAAAAGCGATGCTAAAATGGATGCCACCGAGCAAACTGGAGATCATCCGCTTAAAAAAAATCTGAATCAGCTCATCTTGCAACAGAATTAATGATTAATGAAACTAGGCTGTTTTGCTCGATTAGCTAAACGTAAACTTACAGCATTTTAGTTATCATATAATCAAATAGAAAAAATAGTTTAATGCCACAACAACTGGAGTTTAGCTTCCCGTTAATGAAAAATTACTTAACAAATACAAAAGAGGGTAGTCGGCCTTCCATCTACCATGAATATGTACACCTTATTTTTTTATAAGTTCAACAGAAAAATGGCATTCCGACACTACTTTATGTTAATGACTGCAAAAGTTTTCTCGCTAGACTTGAAGAGCTTTAAAGTAAGTTATTCTTTAACCACAATATTAAGAAATCCAATTTGAAATTTTAATTTTACAGGATAATTCAGTAAAGATTAAACACTTCAAAAGTGATTAACCCAGAAAAATGGCTTTCCAACGCTACTTTATGTTAATTATTGCAAAAGTTTTCTCACAAGAATTGAAGAGCTTTAAAGGAAGTCATTCTTTTAATCACAATATTAAGAAATCCAATTTGAAAATCAATAATTCAGTGAAAGATCAAATACTTTAAGTGACGAGCATTTAAAATTTCGAATTTAAAATTTGAAAATAAAACATTTAAACAAAAAATAGAAGAGATTTACTAGCAACAACTACATTAATAAGATTAATATGTTTAGGATAACTTAAATGCATATATTTGACACATTGAGATTTATAATAAATTACTAATTTACATATTTTAATGGAAGTTTTACAATCATAAATTTAATAGAAGTTATGGTTTCATAGGTTGAGGAAATATTCATCAAAGCAAACTTTGGAGAACTCTTACCCCTTATTATTCATATTTATACATTGGATTGATTGTATCACCCTCGAGCACATGATGTCTACTTCTCATGCAATGAAAGTCAATTTCTCATGCTAAGAGATGGAGTCCTGCAATATAATCATGATTAGAGTTGAAGTTAAACTTATAATTATACATCATTGGAGTTAAGCTAATAATTGTATCTAACAATTAACCTTAAAATAGTTATCCATTATAACCATGATTAGAGTTGAAGTTAAGCTAATAATTATACCATCATTTGAGTTTAGTTGTATGGAATAGTTAATTTAAAAGTTAAAATATATCAACAATTGTAGTTGAAGTACAAGTCACTATAAGAGTTGTTCACTTAAGCTAATACCAAGTTGGACCTCAAGTTAGGTTACCATCAAGCAAGTGAGAATGAAAAAAGCCAAAGACCTCTAGAAGACAACATTCAAAACAAGACAATGTTTGTACAAATGGTTAGTGATGCCCTTTCTATTTATGTAATCACTTGCCACTTTCATTATATTTATAAACTATGTGCTATGCTCATCTAGTGATTCATTTGTCATAGTATATATCGATTAGTTGTATAATGAATTGAGTTAAACTGAAAGTTTAATTTTTCCAACTATCACTAACACTACTTAGGAGAGTAAGCTATTTTTTATTTTTTGAAATTGTTAATTATGATTTCTGGACTAAGTTCATAAAATCAATCTCGAGAGTATACTTGCCTCATTGTTGTTCATAAATGAATAAACATAGATGGTAGTCCACTCCAAAAAATTCTAAGATATATATACACTTATGGTGCTGCTAAAAAGTAACTAGCAACAACCATATTAATAAGATTAGTGTCTTGTGAATACACCAACATGCATATCACAATTGGAGTTCTAATAGTTGTATTAAGAGTGAAGTTAATCTCATAGTTATCCAATATAAGCTCAATTATAGTTAAAGTTAAGAAAATAAACTTATAGTTGTTTCTAAATTAAAGTCAATGTAAAGTTATATCATCATTGCTCATAGCAATAGTTGTATCTAATAATTGAATAATTGTATCATCATAATTGAAGTTTTAATTACCAAATCAAAGTTTTAACTTAAATATATCAAATAAATTAATATTACAGTAAATTAATTAAATTTTATATTACTCTAGAATATTTGTATCTTTTGACACCAAAAAGTAATATGGAAAAGAGGGCTAACAATATTCAACATGCAATAGAGTAATGCAGAGTAATAAATGCAATATTCAACATGCAGTAGAGTAATAAATGCTGCGCCAGCAGCACTGTGAGTTATTGGATTTCAATCTAAGATCCAACTACCCACAGTTTTGCTGCCCTGGCATTTATTGCTCTACTGTAGAGTATTTTGTTTTTGGGCCAGATCTGGTTATTATTATTAAAACCCCCATCCCGTCCTCGGCCCTTAACAGTGTAGGGCGCGCGGTTCTTTCTTCAATCAAAACTCTCGCAACATCTAGGCAATTGCTCACAGATTTGAGCCAGCGATTGCAGATTGAATTTAACAATGGTGTCCAAGAACAGGCACGTATCAGCGGAACTATTTCCGTCCGGCACGTCCACTACATACGACTCGATTACCAGCGCTCCGTCCTTCCCGTCCACATTTTTGTGGAGCGTGGTGAAGGAACGATAGTTATTAAGGCGATGGTCACCTCCCACTACTCTGAAGCTCAGAACATGGCAATCGTCGTCCAGAATCTCCAGCCTTTCGGTGCTGCGCTCCGCCGGCAGCCCGGACACCACACGAACCTCTCGTGTACTCCCAACGGTGCCGTCGCCCAGCATTGAACAGCTGCGGATGAAATGCTTGTACGTTTGGGGTTTATCGAAGCGCCGCAGCACGGACCAGACGTCCTCCACCGTTGCCCGAATCCGCTGGACGGCCATCGAACAGCACTCGCCGTGGCTTACGGAAAGATTGTGATGTCGTCTCACCACGTCCCTCAGGCATTCATATTCCTCCTCCTTCACCAGGCGTTGTAGCATCTCGTATGGCGAATTCTCGGGCTGTATGTTATACCGTTCCGAGTCCGTTTCATCCATGATCACTCACAAATCAGCGAACCGCCACTGCTGCCGAGGTTAACCCGTGCTCGATTTCGAGTATTTGATGCTCAGACATGGTGCTATTTGCTGGCTGATATCAGATCAGTCCTGGATTGCAATGCAAAGGCAAGCATTCAAGATCTTGAGGGCAGTGGATAAGGCCGAATCTCAATTATTACAGTGTGGCGTTGGAGGTTATAAATTGTAATAAGTTTTTGATGACATTGCTAAGCCAAATTGAACTTCGTTTCGTTCTTTGCACACGGAAGGATGATAAATCCAGAGGTCACATGACATAGCAATCCATCAGCATGACATCGCCAATCCTATCACCTGCCCCGCGCGATGGTGGATAACGATAACGAGGCCTTGTTGTCCAAGCGGGCGGGCACTGGGCAGTATGGGGCACTGTATTGAATTTATATATCCAATTTATAGTTTGGACATAATGTAGCTAGCATTGAATGAATCGAGTTCTCAACTTGAATTTTAATGGCAGGCAGGAGACAATAAGCATCACGATAAAAGCGGAGGTACCTCCAAAAGTTATTGTGTAATGATGCCCACGAAATTAATGATACTCATCATCAAAGCATTAAATTTTAGATGAGATTTTGTCCACACTACTCTGCTCCCCTACCGATATTGATATCCAGACTGTCCTCGAACCACACATCAAAGGAAACTTCCTTCTTCATGTCTATAAACACTATAGTCGATTATAGTCACCGATAAACATTGATAAGTGGGTCAAGTTGGCAACATACAAAATGATGACGGATATAACTAGCCATTGTTCCAAAAAGGTTTCAATAAGTCGTTGTTGGAGGGTGAGATGGTTGAACATGGGAAATTAAAATCGAATTTGTGTTTTGAGAAAAAGACTCCACAAAATGTATGGAGTAAAGTTTTTTCATGATGTAAGCCTTTCCTTCTACCTCGAGTACCATCACAAATGAGTTACCAATTTTGTTGCTAAGGTCAAAGAAGGGTCAACTTTAGGGTATCGCAGATAGGCTTTTGAATATTAAACATAAATGAAGTTAGCAAAGAACTTAACATGCAAATAGGCACTTGAATATTAAACATAAATGAAGTTAGCAAAGAACTTGACACAGTTAGCATTTTCATAGCACTTCTATCACCCAAAAGAGAGAGGGATGCTCGCACGAAGTTGGTTCCACTTTTTAGTGCCACTTAAGAAATCGGAAACGCACTTCTAAAGCGCAAATCGAGAACGCATATGCGTTATTGATGGTACGTTCGGAATAACCTGAGCCCAAACACAAGGCTAAGGTTCGTAAGGAAGTATCGCATATGCTTTTTGTAAAAGTTAAATATCGCATATGAAATATTGAAAACTAAAAAAGAAAACAAAACAGAGGCCGTGGGCCTCAAATATCATTTGCACAGTGAAGCATCGAGAGAGCGATAAACCGCCGCAGGAGAAAAAACACAGAGACGATTTGTGTTTCACCTTTTGGAGGTCGAGTTGGAGGTGGATTGGCTCCAATGGCAGGTAAATTCTCTTATCCATTTCAATTAGTTTTCAATTCTTTATTGTTTTTCTTAATTTCATGGTTTTTACAATTATTTAAAACAAATTTAAGAAAAAAAATTGAATGAAATGAAAGAATGATTAAGTAAAACAACTTGTATTTTTTTGTTTAAATCTTAACAGATAACAGAAATGAGCAAAATAATGTGGAAAACCAACCCTCTAATAACCTAGAACCTAACCCAAACATGAACCCAAACCCAAACCCGGAGGGGGAACAAGATCGAATCTCACAGATTATTGCGCGTTTGGCGTCATTGAGGTGCCTTAGCTCATCTATTAGAGGGGGGATCATTTGAGACAGTCTTTAGCCGATGCAATGGACACAATAACAAACACAACTGCCAATGCCCAAGGAGCTCTGTACAACATTAACTCGTGCAAAGAATCCAGGAGGCAATACTACTCCGATGAATTGAGTTATAAAGACATCAAAGACCTTAAAATTACAAAAGACGAATTATTTTCATTATTCGGGGACCCTAGCACTGGATTGGTTCCACCCACTAGTCGAGAACACATTTCCATAGACTGGTGCGTTGAACCAAATATAAAGGCCAATTGAATGGATCGTTGGTATATGGTTAGGGATAATTTTAGAGGCGAAATTTATCCCATGGGCTATTTTTCTATATTTTTCTCCAAAAAAAGATTCGCCATTTTACATTTTTTGAAGCCATGTTTCGCCTAATTTTGATGGGGTAAAAATTTTTCACCCTAAAAATCGCCAAATTATTATATAAACGATATAAAATCCTTGGAAATTAAAATATTTTTTGAAAATATCGCCAAACATTTTATAGTTGCCATTTTAAGAATTTGTAAGATTCGCCAACATTTATACACTTTTAAATAAGTATGGTTCCTTAAAATCATCCCTGTATATTGTCTTCGATGAAAACCCTCATGGGAATAGGGACATCCCATTTTATTTCCTCAGGAAGTTGTATGCAGAATTCATCCTAGGGAAACATGTTAACTACTTCGATATCTTAGACTTCCAGGGCGTTGGCCATGGGATGCCCCAAGATAGGGAAGAAGCCAAGATGGATCCTAACTGTGTGCCACGACCTCCACGCACACCAAAACCCCCTCGGTTATATCCTCCTGCGGGTCCTATGATTGAGGATACACAGGAGGCATTATTTGACTTGGCAGATACATTGCTTCAGCATGGGACTAATGTCCAAGGTAATGTGGACCAAGGGATTGGCACTTCTAAGGCCGGCCCATCTACAAATCACACAGGAGATGCAGAGAGTTCAGAGCATCGTGTTACTCCACACCCTTGCACATCGTGTGGAGGCATATGTTATGGGCCTACTTCAAATTTCTGGGATAATGGATTACTTTGATTTGTAAGTAAAACTCATTATTTTCATATTATATTTTGTTTCATATCACAATTTATTTCTATTTAATTATCTAACAAATTATGTGATCAAATATACAACTAGTGTCCCATGGCACACTAGAGTCACATAGTCCACCGATAAATGTTGAGAACATTGATGCGACTATCAATATTGCATATGGGTTTGGTTCTTCACCATTAGGGGTAAGAACTATACTTGTTAATTTGTCAACTTTATTTACATATTTATAGTAGAGATTATAACATTCAATACATTCTAATTTTGATACAACATGTTTTATGCAAGGTGATTAGGATGAGTAAATTGAATCTCAGCCTATTCCCTCTCATGCAGAGGTAGATTGCCAAACATAGGTATTATTTTAAATATGCTTTTAATTATGTTTCGCTTTCTTTGGAAAAATCATTTTTCATCCATCATGTATATGTCCCGTTTTCTGTGTATTATCTGACATTGACATAAGTTACGTTATGCAGGAAACCATTGGGCCATTGGTTCTTGAAGAGCACCAATGCAAGGTTGTTGTCAACCCACCTCTTCCCCCCCACCAGGTACATGTATGTCTTTCTTTCTTTGAAAACATCATTTTTTGTCCATGTAGTATATATGTCTAAGATTTTTTTATTATCTGAATTTGACAAACTTATTTTATGCAGGCTTCTATTAAGGCACCGGTGCTTGAAGAGCACCAGATTGATGACCCACCTATCACGAGCCAGCAGGTACGTTTATGTATCGCTTTCTTTTAATTGTGATTTTAACAATTCAACATGTACTTTTTTAATTTTTTGAAATTGTCTAAATGTATCTTTATCCTTTTGTACGTAGGAACGTGAGTTTGATGGATGTGTCCAAAAAGCGAGCTTATTCGCTAGTACAAGTAGAAGTCATTTTCTCTCGTTGCTAGTTAATCAATCCACTGGTTACACACCTCCTCTGACAAGGCAGCAGGTAAGTTTATGTATCGCTTTCATTGTACGTTTATGTATGGCTTTCCCTGATTTGGTGCTTTCTCTTTGTACGTTTTTGTAGGTTTATGTATCGCTTCGACATATGTTACTTTATGCAGGAACCTATTAAGACAGTGGTGCTTGAAGAGTACCAAAGCAAGGTTGTTGTCAACCCACCTCTTCCCCCCAGCGAGGTACATGTATGTTTCTCTTTCTTTGGTAACATCATTTTTCATCCATGTAGTATATATGTCTCTAATTCACTATTTTATCTGAAATTGACATATATGTTACTTTATGCAGGCTTCTAGTGAGATACCGGTGCGTGAAGAGCACCAAATCAGTGACCCACCTTTGAGGAGCCAGCAAGTACGTTTATGTAATGCTTTCTTTGTACATTTGTGTATCGCTTTCTCTGATTTGGTGCTTGAAGAGACCCAAATCGATGACCAACCTCTTCCCCCCCAATGTACATGTATATTTGTTGACATTGGCATACATATTTTTTTATGCATCTTGATAGTGATCAAGTGCTACTTGAAGAACACCCAATCAGGGTCACTGTTAGTGAGGTACCACAACCCACCATTACTTACTCACGTACAATAAGTAAAAATGTTATTTTGGTTTTGGAATTTGAACAAATGTACATAGAATTTTTAAAGGTTGGTAAATTAACTTACAAAATTTGGTTTTTCTGCAGTCTCCACTGATGCGACCTATCCCTCTTGTTCAGCGATGGGGATAACCAGTGAGCAGTCGAAAAATAAAGCTAGACTTCTCCGAAGACATTGGCAGTGGCAGTGAAAGGGGGGATAACTAGCATAAATGTATATGGGGGATACATAGATGTAAGTTTTTGTTCATATACACACAAATGTACTTTTTGATCCATTATTTTGTATTATTACCATGTGACATGACAATTTTTGTAACATTATTTCTATACATATATAATATAAAGCAAGGTTCAAATTTATACATATATGGTTGACTTGATCTTGGAACATGATATGTGTGGTTCACCTATGTGATATAATGATATGTGTGGTTCACATGTGTGCTAACTTATGAATTTCCAATACTTAAAGGAAGAATTTATGACTCATCAAATTTTTAACATTATGGCTATCCTCAACTTTTTAACATCATAACCATACCATACACTAACTAAATTACATACACTAACAATCATAACACTAACTCATGCATGAATGTGTAATATATACCATATCATACCCTACAATACCCTATGATACTAACATCATACCATTCTAATATACAATAACATACCATAACATAACATACTAACATCATACCATACTGACATACAATAATATACCATAACATAGCATACTAACATCATACCATACTAACATACCATACCATTGTAATATACCATACACTAACATCATAACACTAAGTCATGCATGCATGTGTAATATATATCATATCATACCCTACAATACCTTATGATACTAACATCATACCATACTAACATAGATTATACCCTACAATACCCTACAATACTAACATCATACCCTACATACCCTAGTTTGTTTTCAATATCTACATACATCCATGTGTTTCTAGTTCCATATCATAACTTGTAAAGAGGTAACTAAACCATAGTTCCATGTCATAACTTGTTAAACCTAGTGATAGCATGCAAATTGGTGTTCATGAAACCCTAGTTGGTTTCCACGTGTTTCTAGTTCCCTCTCTTAAATTGTAAATTGTTCACTAAACCCTAGTTCCATCTAATTATTTGTCAACCCTAGTTGGTTTCCAATTTCTAGTTCCCTCACTTAACTTGTAAATTTCTCACTAAACATTAGTTCCATCTCATTATTTGTAAACCGTAGTGATAGCATGCAAATTGGTGTTCATGAAATTCTAGTTGATTTCCGATTTATACATGGCCATGTGTTTCTAGTTTCCTTTCTTAACTTATAAATTGCTTGAAGTAAACCCTAGTTCCATCTCATTATTTGTCAACCCTAGTGATAGCATGTAAATTGTTGTTCATGAAAGTCTAGTTGGTTTCCTATTTGTACATGTCCATGTGTTACTAGTTCCCTCTCTTAACTTGCGAATTGCTCATGAAACCCTAGTTCCATCTCATACCTTGTCAACCCTAGTTGGTGCATGCAAATTGGTGTTCATGAAAGCCTAGTTGGTGCATGAAAGTATTGGTGATCATGTGTTTTGATCCAAAAATAAGATCTTTGCTACTCTATGACGTTAACATGAATTGCATAAAGAGCATGAATGAAGCTCACAAATCCATAAGAAGAGAACCAAATAGCATAGACAATATGCACATAAAGACAACAAGTTTATAACGGAGTTCATCTAAGATGGACTACATCTCCGGGCCTTCTTCTCAATAGGAGGGCTGATCTATAATCTCAGCATAAGGCAAAATACATGGCAATGATACAATAATACCTTGGCGACAATGGTCAGGAAGAGAACCGCTTCCCAAAACACAACAAGATTGTTTCCAGCAACTCCACTCCAAAGCATGAGTGGCAAATGGCAAGTAAGTGGGTTTATATAGGCTTGGCTTGCCCCACTCCACATTCTCCTCATGATTCTTTAGTTACAACAAATTTTTCCCAAGAAGGCATATGGTTCCAACTCCCCACACTTGGTTAGGCTCTTCTTAAATTATGTAGTTGACATAGTTACAACTATGCCAACCACATTTTATATTTTTAGAATATTACAATAAAATTCTTTCCCCCAAAACCACATGGTTCATTGAACCCACAATAAGGTTTCTTTTTAAAACAAATTTGTTATAACGTAACTTGTTTTTAGACCCACTTATAACCCATTTTATATAGTTTATAATTCGACATGTGTTGAAATAGAGCCCGGGCTCCCGTGCTAGTCGGAGCTCCCGGTCACGCTGGAGGAAGAACCAAGGTCGGGGCTAAGCCCCGGCTCCTTTGGGGCTCAAAATGCCACTTTAAATAATATTATTTCCATACATTACACAAAGAACACTACCAACGCAGTTGGTAAAGGCGCAGAGACAAGGTATGGGAGGTCAGGAGTTCGAAACCGGTGGAGCAACAACATTTTGGTAAACTTCAATCAATATTGGCCAATCCGATGCTACCACGTGGCAATTCCGGATTGGTCCACCTCAACACCCAGTCAGCTGCCACCTCATCTGCCATACTGCCAACTAAGTTGCGTAGTCACCTCCGTACTGACACATGTTGCATTCGTATTGGTCCATACTGCTGACTGAATTTCCACCTCATCGTTCATACATGACACATGTCACATCCTGATTGGTTCGTACTGCTAACTGGATTGCCACCTCATCATCTGTACTAGACACATGTCGCATCCTGATTGGACCGTACTACTACCTGTCTGTCTGTACAACTGCCACTTCATCCGTCTGTACTGTATGGATGCCACATGTCACCTTGCTAGTGGTGCCACGTGGCACCCCCATTTTTCCAAATTTGCATGTTTCATCAATACAACAGAACACGATAACTTTCTCATACGAAGTCCGTTTGAGGTGAAATGAACACCATTGGAATCGTCTCGACGAGCCCTTTGATCTGAAGCTAGTTTTTCTAAGATTGGAGGAATTAATGTTTTTTTCCTTCTTGGATCTTCTTGGATCATTCCTCCCCACTGAGAAGCTTTTGGCCTCCAAAATCCTTTACTAATCAACAGATAGGTGAGGGAATCGCTCCCTCACTTTATCCTTCTCAATCCACTTGGATTTGATTGGATGAGTGCCTCTGATGCCCACTCGAAGATAATCAACATCACCTATGCGAAAAGTCCTTGTCCTTCTCTCCAGGATGACATATTCCTGTAGCTCATCCATGTACTCAGGAGAAAATTCATCAACTAATGGCAATGAGACATTCTCCCTTTCATCCATGATCATGGGAGGCTCATAGAGTTTCAAGTTCTCCACGTTCACCACTGAGTAGATCTGCATGTATGGCGGTAGCTCTAAGTGAAAGACATTTGTCCCAATCTTCTCCAAGATGGTGAAGGGACCATATCTGATGGGCTTGAGCTTCTTTCCTTCTCCGTTCATCCTCTCCTTGCTGATGTGAAGCCACACTTGATCTCCCACCTGAAACTGATGATCAACTCTATGATTGTCATGGTGAGCCTTGTACTGGGCTTGACTCTTCTCCAACTGCTCTTGCACTGCTTGATGTACCTGTTGAATTCTCTGAATGAACCTGCGGGCTTTGTCTTCATCCTTGGAAGTGCTTGAATCAACCTCTCTCCCATAAGTCAAGTCCAATGGTGTATTTGGCAAGTACCCAAAGCATGTCTCAAATGGTGAGCTCTGAGTGGAAGAATGCATAGCCCTGTTGTAGGCATGTTGCACATACTGGATCTGCTCATCCCATAACTTAGGATGCTTGTTGCAATAACCTCGAAGAAAATGAACAACTGTCCTATTAACTACCTCTATCTGTCCGTCAGTCTGTGGATGGAAAGCGGTGCTCCTCTTCAGCTTGGTGTCCATCATACACCATAACTTTGTCCAAAACTCTCCAAGGAATCGGGAGTCCTGATCCGAGATAATGGATGTAGGAAGTCCAAAGTGAACCCATACATCCTGAAAGAAGAGAGAAGCAGCCTGCTCTGCATTGACCTACTTTTTACATGGCATAAGAATACACATCTTGCTAAACCTATCCATGACCACATACAAGTAGTCATGACCCCCCCTAGACATAGGCAAACCCCCCACAAAATCCATGGAAATTATTTCCCAAGGATGGGAAGGAACAGGAAGTTGTGAGCACAGCCCCAATTTTCTATTAGTGGGATTACAAGTAGAGCACATCACACACCCCTTTACATATTTTGTTACAATGTCTTTTATGCGAGGCCAATACACAAGTCTTTGCAAATGAGCCACTGTCTTACCTACCCCAAAATGTCCTGATACAAGAGAAGTATGAGCTTCTCGTATTACATGGACTCTTTCACTGATAGGAACACATAACTTGCCCAAATGATAGAGAAACTTTCCCTGCAAATAGTAGTCTTCCACATGTGTGCCATTGGTTAGCTTCTCATAAATCTCCTTGAAATCATCATCAGTAGCATACTGCTCAATATAACTTTCATGGGACAAAGAAGCATTTTTCAAAACAATAAATGCAACAATAGGAGGTCTAGAGAGCATATCTACCACTTTGTTACTAGTACCCTTCTTGTACTTGATCACTAGATGGAATTGTTGAAGGAATCCCATCCACCTGAAATGACGAGCTTGCTGGATCTTAGTCTAGGACTGGAGATACTGCAAGGGCTGATGATTGGTATGGATGATCGTCTCCTTACCCATCAAGTAGTGTTTCCACTTCTTGACACTCTGAACCAAAGCATACAACTCTTTGTCATAGGTGGGGTAGTTGATCACTGCTTGTGTAAAAGTCTCTGAATGGTAGAAAATAGGTTTGTGGTGCTGCATCAATACTATCCCCATGGCATATCCACTTGCATCTGTCTCTATCTCAAATGGTTGTTGCAAATCGGGCAAGGCTAGGACTGGGGTGGTGTTGATATTTCCCTTCAATGTGTTGAAGGCTTTCTGCTGCTTACCTCCCCACTGGAAGGATTTCTTCACACTTGTTAAGGCATGCAAAGGAGATGCTATGTATGAGAAG
>LPNX010196213.1:464255-482690 GCA_001517045.1 Pseudotsuga menziesii
GTATTGAATGCCATCTTCCACACATCACTTTCTGCAATTCTGATCTGGTGGTAGCCACTGCGCAAATCCAACTTGGTAAAGAACACAGCATCTTTCAACTGGTCGAGCAAGTCATCTATGCGAGAAAGCGGGTATCGATTCTTGATCGTGATCTTGTTGAGAGCCCGATAGTCAATGCACATCCTCCATGTGCCATATTTCTTCATCACCAACATAATCGGCAAAACACATGGAGAGGAGCTGGGTCTGATCACTCCTTGGTCCAACAAGTCTTGAACCTGCTTCTTAATCTTTGCCATTTCAACTGCGAACAACCTATACATGCCCACATTAGGAAGAGGGGCATCCTGCTGGAGATGAATCTCATGTTGAATCTCCCTTTTGGGAGGAAAACCTGTAGGTTCCTAAAATATTTCATCATACTTAGCCACAATATCAATCATAGCCTTTTTATGAGAAGGATCACAACCTTTGAAAGCATCGAATGCCTCAGCATCTTTTGCTCTCACAACCATGAGCATGTATCTCTTATTAGTGTTCATGAGTCTCTTCATCTGTCATGCACTAACAAGAGCGGTGTTAGCCTTCATACTGTGAGCTCTCACGATGTACTCCACCCCATTTTTGGTGAGATGGTACTTGTTCTCGTGACAAAAGAATATTGCTTTTCGATCATACAAGTATGGCGCTTCCCAATACGATACTGCAGATGTCAAGAGGAACAACATCTAAGTCCACCTCATCGATCAACTTTGAAGCAATAGAAAACCTTAACCTGCATTGCTTAGTCACCTGTAGTTTAGCATTATCACATACCCATCCAAGAGGGTAAGGCTTGGGGTGAGGTTTAGTCTGTATGCCCAACTTCTTAACAATTGATTCTGAGATCAAATTTACTTGAGAACCCGGATCAAATAATGTTTCAATCTTTGTATGCTTAGACACAACTCTGATGTGAAACAACTCACTTCTTCTTTTATCATTTTCTTTAGAAACATGAGTAGATATTGAACCAGTATGAGGATTTTTGTTACCTTGCATTCCCACGGCTGTAATCATGGTTTCGTCACCTGAGTCAGAACCCAAATCTCGTTGCACTGTTGCAACGGTATTTTTCTTCTTTTTGCCTCCATAATGCTTTGGCCTCTGTTCAGGATGCAAATTCCAACAACTTTCTTCATCATGCCCATCAGTGTCGCAATGTTTGCAATGGAGCTTTCCTCCTTCCTTCTTGGCAGTAGCTGTCTTCTTGCTCTTGTCTTTCTTTTTGGACTTGTGGTTGTTGTTGGGATTGAAAGGCTTCTTCGGATGGTCTTCTTGCAAATGCCTCCCCCTGCTCTCAATATGAGTAGCCTGAACACTTTCTTCATCCACACTAGTAGGATTCAACAACAACAAAGTATGGCATAGATAATGATGAAGAGCACCAATGTACTTCAAAAGAGTGTCAGGAGAATCTAAAGAAATATTCAACTCTAGAGCTTTCTTTCTAAATTCTTCAGTAAAATTCTAAACACTCTGACCCTTGCCTTGTCTAAAACTTTGCCAATCCATCATAGCATTTTGAACATAACCCAACAGATAAAATTGCTTACGTAAAGCAGAAATGAAAGCAGACCACGATGAGAGAAGATTACCCATTTGTTTGCTACCTTGCTGAAGCTTGCTTTCCCACCATACAAGTGCAGTGCCCATCAGCCGAAGTGAAGCCAACTGAATCTTCACATCTTCTTCTTTGATCTGCTGGACTCGGAAATAGACCTCAATTTTCCTTATCCAATTATTCAACTTCTCTACATTCACTTCCCCATTGAACATGGGAAAATCAAACTTCACATTGAGCTTCAATAAGGGATTCTTTTGAGGCTCTTTGTGAGGAAACTTGGAATGCTGAGAATGAGATGAGGAAGAAGCACTTGAACTTGTGCTTGAAGCTGAAGGTGAAGAGGGAGGCTCAGGAGGCTCTTCGCCACCTCCTCCTTGGTTAATTGAAGCATTGCCTTCGTCCTTCACTTCTTTGTCTTCCTTCTTTACTTCACTACCTTTTCTTTCTTTTGCCATGCATTCTTCATAGTTTGCAAACAACTTGTCTACCTTGTCGGCCATCATGTAGAAGACCTTGTGAAAGTTTTCCTCCATCTCGATGAGGGCATCATTAGCATCCATCTTCCTCCTTCGGTGTGCACGTCCGATCATGGAATTGTAAGGCTCTAATGTACCCTCACCAGCTTGCATTTTAGCCCTCGTGAACATCCACACTCACAATCCAACGTCAAATAAACCTGCTCTGATACAACATGATCCAAAAACAAGATTTTTTCTACTCTATGAAGTTAACATGAATTGCATAAAGGGCATGAATGAAGCTCACAAATCCATAAGAAGAGAACCAAACATCATAGACAATATGCACATAAAGACAACAAGTTGATAACGGAGTTCGTCCAAGATGGACTACGTCTTCGGCCTTGCTTCTCAATAGGAGGGCCGATCTATAATCTTAGAATAAGGCAAAATACATGGCAATGATACAATGATACCTTGGTGACAATGGTCAGGAAGAGAACCGCTGCCCAAAACACAACAAGACTGCTTCCAGCAACTCCGAAGCCTGAAGATGGTGTAAAATGAGTATAAACACTCGTACCTTCCTCCTGCAGAGCTATGCAATCTCCCTTCTCTCCTTTCACTACAAAGTCTCCACTCCAAATCATGAGTAGAAAATGGCAACTAAGTGGGTTTATATAGGCTTGGCTTTCCCCACTCCGCATTCTCCTCATGATTCTTTAGTTACAACAAAATTTTCCCAAGAAGGCATATGGTTCCAACTCCCCACACTTGGTTAGGCTCTTCTTAAATTATGTAGTTGACATAGTTACAACTATGCCAACCACATTTTATATTTTTTGAATATTACAATAAAATTCTTTTCCCCCAAAACCACATGGTTCATTGAACCCACACTATGGTTTCTTTTTAAAACAAATTTGTTATAATGTAACTTTTTTTTAGACCCACTTATAACCCATTTTATATAATGTATAATTCTACATGTGCTGAAATAGAGAGCGGGCTCCCATGTTGGTCGGAGCTCCCAGTCACGCTGGAGGAAGAATCAAGGTCGGGGCTAAGCCCCGGCTCCTTTGGGGCTCGAAATGCCACTTTAAATAATATTATTTCCATACATTACACAAAGAACACTACCAGCACAGTTGGTAAAGGCGTGGAGACAAGGTATGGGAGGTCAGGAGTTTGAAATTGGCAGAGCAACAACATTTTGGTGAACTTCAATCAATATTGGCCAATCTGGTGCTGCCATGTGGCAGTTCCAAATTGGTCCACCTCAATGCCCAGTCAGCTTCCAACTCATCTGCCATACTGCCAACTAAGTTGCGCAGTCACCTCCATACTGACACATGTCACATTCGGATTGGTTCGTACTGCTGACTAGATTGCCACCTCATCGTTTGTACATGACACGTGTCGCATCCTGATTGGTCCGTACTGCTGACTGGATTGCCACCTCATCATCCATACATGACACATGTCACATCTTGATTGGACCGTACAACCACCTGTATGTCTGTACAACTACCATGTTATCCGTTCGTACTATATGGATGCCACGTGTCACCCTGCCAGTGGTGCCACGTGGCACCCCCATTTTTCCAAATTTGCATGTTTCATCAATACAACAAAATGCAATAACTTTCTCATACGGAGACCGTTTGAGGTGAAACGAACGCCGTTGGAATCGTCTCGACGAGCCCTTTGATCTAGCGCCATTTTTTCTAAGACTTGGGGACTTCAAAATTTTTTCCTTCTTCGATCCTCCTAGATCATGTTTCTAGTTCCCTCTCTTAACCTTCAAATTGCTCATGAAACCCTAGTTCCATCTCATACCTTGTCAACCCTAGTTGGTGCATACAAATTGGTGTTCATGAAAGCCTAGTTGGTGCATGCAAGTATTGGTGATCATGTGTTTCTAGTTCCCTCTCTTAACTTCTAAATTTCTCACTAAACCCTAGTTCCCTCTCATTATTTGTTAACCTTAGTGATAGCATGCAAATTGGTGTTCATGAAAGCCTAGTTGGTGCATGAAAGTATTGGTGATCATGTGTTTCTAGTTCCCTCTCTTAACGTGTAAATTTCTCACTAAACCCTAATTCCATCTCATACCTTCTCAACCCTAGTGATAGCATACAAATTGGTGTTCATGAAAGCTTAGTTGGTTTCCGATTTGTACATGGGTATGTGTTTCTAGTTCCCTCTCTTAACTTGTAAATTGCTCACTAAACCCTAGTTGCATCTCATATCTTGTCAATCCTAGTTGGTGCATGCAAATTGGTGTTCATGAATGCCAAGTTGGTGCATGCAAGTATTGGTGATCATGTGTTTCTAGTTCCCTCTCTTAACTTGTAAATTGCTCACTAAACCCTAGTTCCATCTCATACCTTGTCAACCCTAGTTGGTTCATGCAAATTGGTGTTCATGAAAGCCTAGTTAGTGCATGAAAGTATTGGTGATTATGTGTTTTTGGTTCCCTCTCTTAACTTGCAAATTTCTCAATAAACCCTAGTTTCATCTCATACCTTGTAAGCCCTAGTTGGTGCATACAAATTGATGTTCATGAAATCCTAGTTGGTGCATGCAAATATTGGTGATCATGTGTTTCTAGTTTCCTCTCTTAACCTGTAAATTGCTGACTAAACCCTAGTTCCATCTCATACCTTGTCAACCCTAGTTGGTGCATGCAAATTGGTGTTCATGAAAGCCTAGTTGGTTTCTGATTTGTACATCGCCATGCGTTTCTAGTTCCCTCTCTTAACTTGTAAATTTCTCACTAAACCCTAGTTCCCTCTCATTATTTGTCAACCCTAGTGATAGCATGCAAATTGGTGTTCATGAAAGCTTAGTTGGTGCATGCATGTATTGGTGATCATGTGTTTCTAGTTCCCTCTCTTAACTCGTAAATTTCTCACTAAACCCTAGTTCCATCTCATACCTTATCAACCCTAGTGATAGCATGTAAATTGGTGTTCAGGAAAGCCTCGTTGGTGCATGCAAGTATTGGTGATCATGTGCTTCCAATTCCCTCTCTTACCTTGTAAATTGCTCACTAAACCCTAGTTCCATCTCATACCTTGTCAACCCTAGTGATAGCATGCAAATTGGTGTTCATGAAATCCTAGTTGGTGCATGCAAGTATTGGTGATCATGTGTTTCTAGTTGGCTCTCTTAACTTGTAAATTGCTTACTAAACCCTAGTTCCATCTCATACCTTGTCAACCCTAGTTGGTGCATGCAAATTGGTGTTCATGAAAGCTTAGTTGGTGCATGAAAGTATTGGTGATCATGTCTTTCTATTTCCCTCTCTTAACTTGTAAATTTCTCACTAAACCCTAGTTCCATCTCATACCTTGTCAACCCTAGTTGGTGCATACAAATTGGTGTTCATGAAATCCTAGTTGGTGCATGCAAGTATTGGTGATACTGTGTTTCTAGTTCCCTCTCTTAACTTGTAAATTGCTCACTAAAACCTAGTTCCCTCTCATACTTGGTCAACCCTAACGATAGGATGCAAATTGGTGTTCAAGAAAGCCTAGTTGGTGCATGCAAGTATTGGTGATCATGTGTTGCTAGTTCCCTCTCTTAACTTGTAAATTGCTCACTAAACCCTAGTTCCATCTCATACCTTGTCAACCCTAGTGATAGCATGCAAATTGGTTTCAATGAAAGCCTAGTTGGTGCATGCAAATATTGGTGATCATGTGTTTCTAGTTCCCTCTCTGAAATTGTAAATTGCTCACTAAAGCCTAGTTCCATCTCATACCTTGTCAACCCTAGTTGGTGCATGAAAATTGGTGTTCATGAAAGCCTAGGTGGTGCATGCAAGTATTGGTGATCATGTGTTTCTAGTTCCCTCTCTTAACTTGTAAATTGCTCACTAAACCCTAGTTCCATCTCATTCCTTGTCAACCCTAGTTGGTGCATGCAAATTGGTGTTCATGAAATCCTAGTTGGTGCGTGCAATTATTGGTGATCATGTGTTTCTAGTTCTCTCTCTTAACTTGAAAATTGCTCACTAAACCCTAGTTCCATCTCTTACCTTGTCAAGCCTAGTTGGTGCATGAAAATTTGTGTTCATGAAAGCCTAGTTGGTGCATGCAAGTATTGGTGATCATGTGTTTCTAGTTCCCTCTCTTAACTTGTAAATTGCTCACTAAACCCTAGTTCCATCACATACCTTGTCAACCCTATTTGGTGCATGCAAATTGGTGTTCATGAAAGCCTAGTTGGTGCATGCAAGTATTGGTGATCATGTGTTTCTAGTTCCCTCTCTTAAATTGCAAATTTCTTACTAAACCCTAGTTCCATCTCATACCTTGTCAACCCTAGTTGGTGCATGCAAATTGGTGTTCATGAAAGCCTAGTTGGTGCATGCAAATTGGTGTTCATGAAAGCCTAGTTGGTGCATGCAAGTATTGGTGATCATGTGTTTCTAGTTCCCTCTCTTGACTTGTAAATTGCTCAGTAAACTGTAGTTCCATCTCATAACTTGTCAACCCTTGTGATAGCATGCAAAGTGTTGTTCATGAAAGCCTAATTGGTTTCCAATTTGTACATGGCAATGTAATTAAATGTATATTAAACTAAAAACAACAAGAAATGTAAATTTCAACAACTCGAGAGCTTGTTATTTTCCAAACTCTATTTGTTGGTGTCTAAAGACACCGTTCTTGGTGCCTCCAATGTGTCGTAGATGGTGTTTGTATCCTAGGCACATGAAAGGATAGACATTACTAACATCATAAGAAATAAAAGAGAACCCAATGAAAATGTGCAAACATGATTTATAGATAACTCACCTCAGGCTGTACGATCGTGTTTATAGTGTCGAGTATCCTATGAAAAATATTATGTCTATGAATGGTATCTGTCAATCATAGGTTTATTACATTGGGAATAAAGTTAGGCTAAATAAACTAAATTGTGCTTAAGAATTCACTTTAAAGGTTAAATAACACACCTGACAATGCACTCATACAAGTAGGCCATCCGGATCATCTCTGGTGCTGATGGTGTCCATCAATCTTTTGTGCTCTATATGAGGTAGCAAGTATCGTACATGTGACCTATTTTTGTGACCAAGTGTACATAGCTTGATGTTTATACCAACTATTAGGTTGGTGAAGTGGTATACAATAGCTCCTTGTCTATAATCCCGATATGCATACCCACCCTTCCTTTTTTGTTGTGCTACAAGTGTCAAGTACTCCCCTTTTATAACCATCGAGCCAAACGGGAATTCAATATTTTCATCATCTGTAATAGGTTTGAGAATGGTTTGTTTCTCCTGTAAGCAGCGTGTCGACAAATAGTGATAACCCCATTCATTATTTTTTGGGGGCAACCATTGCATATATCTGACCTGTTAAAAGAAATAGGTCAAGTTAACAATACATTTTGTAAATAAGGTCTTGCATTTCTAATTTCTACATAAATTAAATTCTACATAGGTCGAGTAAACAACACATAAATGCATTTTCTTATTTAGGTACTACTCATGTACCTGCTTGTATGAGATCTGATATGTGATCATAGTCTGTAGAAATATGTGTTTGATCATCTTCCAAATGGTCTATTTCATTAACCTCGTTGAAATTGGTGCCAAGTGTCACTCGATTCCATGTATCAATGGTATCTGTATCCTCACAATCATTCCATTCACCGATGCTATAGGAACTGCAAAATCAAGCCTTCAATCTTGTCCAAATTTGTAGCGCCGAGTTGTCTAAGCTTCTAATTGAATGAAACTGTCGCGTTCCATGCACTGTGTTCACCCGATATGTTTGTGATCGGTCCACATTTGTCACCTCCCAGAATATTCTTCACACTATTTGTTTCCTTGTTGCTTGTTCTCCCATCACAGATGCACACTATTCGATTATAGATGCAGCGTCTCGAAGGAGAGCACCTATAAACTTCATCTCTTTCCTTCGGAGGGCAGTTTTAATGCATGCACTAGCACCATCGTGCTCTCCTTTTCCATGACCAGTTTCAAAGTAGTTCCATACATGTGGCACCTTGTATTTTATGTGCAACAAACACAACCATTCAAATACACATGCATTCTTGAATTGTCCAGCACAACCATCTGACCAAATGAAATGACGATAAAATGGTATATCCATAGCTATCACATGATCATAGAATAATTTAAAAAAATGTTTCACGTAATGGATGTCATGGGTCTGGTCATCACTTATGTAGAAGTGACTTTATTTTAGTATCACACGTTTCTCTTCATTGCTATCTTGCCAATGTCGATACATGATATGCACCATTATGCTCACCTGCTCTGAGTGATAGTATTGACTTTGAATTTCATTTTGTGGTTGTAGGGTGTAATTTTCTGCAAATTCAACCACTGATAGTATTGTTCTGAGAGGGAAGACGTCCCGACATATTCTGAATTGCTCATCTTGCCACCGTGCCATATCGACATGTTGAATGTACTATTGGATCTTTCCATGAAACTCTGGAATAAAATCACATACTCACACTTGGTACATGAATATTAATATGTCAATTAACCATATAAAAAAATGTGTACATGAATATTAATATGTCAATATTCAAAAATTTACCTGTGAAGTCACTAATTTAATCTTCCTGATTTCTTTCCCATCATGTAGCTGATATGTCTCATACTGATAGTTTTGCTTCTCGACAATTGCATTCCCGAATGCTTGATCTTCACTTTCATGGATGCAATCAGACCATAATGATATCCCACCACAATTGTTGCAAGAATAGTCTACACATTGTTTTAAGTAATGTGTCTACCCATCTTTCCTCAGACACATTATGCTATGGATGAAATCTCTGGATGACATTGGCGGTACTGTACCTAAGAATTCATGCACATGGTTAGGATGCAAAAAATGATGTATATGTGCAAATGTATGGTAATATAGGTCAAACTCTATGTGGTATCTACAACAACAAGTGTTCTGGATGGTATTGATTCTAACATACCAAGGCTTGCATTTTTCAAAAGATCTTTGCCCGAGCCTTAGCTCTATGTGGGTAACTTTAAACATCTCGAACAGTTGAGTTTGTGTCATTTCAAGATAATGTTTAACATGAGGTTCATTGTTTCTAGAACCCCTACAATGTTTTAACACATTCTTTGTGTCAGAAGAAGGCCTAGTGTTATCATGCCAAAACGTTTGCACTAGGCCCTTGACTTCTTTGACTAAGTTCATGTCTTTGTGGGGCAACCTACCACTAAATGCCCATAATGTTTCCATTTGTCCCTCTACATGAAGTTTGTCTCTTCTTACTGAATAGTTTTTAGGTGTCTTTGGATGTAAAGGCACAATTTGTGATGTGCATTTAAGTAAACGACATTGTCTTGTGGATCTACATACAATTGATTCAGCCAATACATGACGAGACACGTTACAGTCTTGTGAATGAGTTTTTTTACCAATGGATGCGAATGCGGAAGCAAGAGATTTAACAATGTAATTACTTGATTTGATATTCTTCATTGTTGTTATGCCTAAATTTCTTCTAACAGTTGCCATATTTCTATATTTAAGCAAAGCTAAAAGCAATTGGCATTTACCGGCTTGGGATTTGTTATCAAAATATTCTTTCATTATTTGAGAATAATGATGAATGATAATGTGTTTAGCCACCTTAACTTCCATGGAAGTCAATCCGCTCTCATCCACTTGTATTTGTTTAGGAGTTTTGTTTCATTTTGATGCAAAATTTGTTGCCGTTTGAAATGATGGAGTGACGTTTACATCCACGACAGGATGACAACTTTGATTAGGAGATTGAACCACCGACCATAGTTGTTGTCGAGTCACATTTGCATCAGGAGTAACATAATTATTGAACTCTTCACAAGATTGTCCATTTACTAATGGATCAATAATATCAACTTTTGTATAACCAGCTTCCTTTAATGTTGCATTATCTTCCTCAACCTCTACATCAGGTATCTGTTGAGGGGGAATGGGAACTATTTGCTCACCTAATGAATGCCGATGATTTCTTGAATCTTCCCTCTTTTTTCTTTTTTATTTTCTGCTTCTTCCAGTGTAAGCACCTTCCTTGCTGACTTTCAACCTCTATTACGTACATTCCCCATTGAAATCCACCCAAACCTATACAAAACTATGGATTTATGTAAGTAATGATTAAATTGCATGTTGAACAGTTCTCTGTGCGTGTGTTCAAACAAATTATGTCTTTTGATACAGTAAACCTGGCCCACAACACACAACCCAACATTTTTATACAACACATATCACATATGCGATATTGATACATTGCTTTTTAACTAACAGGCAGGTTTTTTACATGTTCTCCAAAACGCATATGCGATATATCGCATATGCGATTTAGTGCATATGGGATATATCGCATATGTGATTTAGTGCTCACTGAATATGCAATTTACATTTATCTATGATTATCAAATATTAAAATATTAAATATCAATTGCATTTCAAACTTGGACTGAAATATGTTTAACTTCTATAATGAATAGTATGACTATGACGATGATGATGGCGATGATGATGGTGATGATGATGATGATGACGATGGTGATGATGATGACGATGAACAATGATGATGATGATGAAGGAGGATGATGGTGATGATGAGGAGGATGCTGACTATGATGATGATGATGAGGATGAGGGTAATGATGATGATGATGATGATGATGATGATGACCATGATGATGATGATAAGGATCAAGATGATGATGATGAGGAGGAGGAGGAGGATGGTGATGATGATGAGGATGAGGGTGACGATGAAGATGATGATGAACAATGATGGTGATGAGGAGGAGGATGATGACTATGATGATGATGATGAGGATGAGGGTGATGATGATGATGATGGTGATGATGACCATGATGATGATGACGAGGATGAGGATGAGGATGATGATGAGGATGAGGATGAGGATGACGATGGTGATGATGATGAGGATGAGGGTGACAATGAAGATGAGGATGACGATGATGGTGATGATGATGAAGGAGGATGATGACTATGATGATGATGAGGAGGATTAGGGTGATGATGATGATGATGATGATGACCATGATGATGAGGAGGATGAGGGTGGTGATGATGATGATGAGCATGGTGGTGATGATGATGATGATGATGATGATGATGATGATGATGACAATGACAATTATGATGAACAATGATGGTGATGATGAGGAGGATGATGACTACGATGATGATGAGGAGGAGGATGAGGATGACGGTGATGATGAGGATGATGGTGGTGGTGATGATGATGATGATGAGGGTGGTGGTGATGATGAGGATGATGAGGATGATGATGATGATGATGATGATGAACAATGATGGTGATGAGGAGGAGGATGATGACTATGATGATGATGATGAGGATGAGGGTGATGATGATGATGATGATGATGATGACCATGATGATGAACAATTATGATGATTATGACCATGATGATGATCGATGATGATGAACAATGATGGTGATGATGAGGAGGATGATGACTACGATGATGATGATGAGGATGAGGATGAGGGTGATGATGAGGATGAGGGTGGTGATGATGATGATGATGATCAAGGTGGTGATGATGATGATGATGATGATGATGATGATGAAGATGATGATGAAAAATGATGGTGATGATGAAGAGGATGATGACTATGATGATAAGGATGAGGATGAGGGTGATGATGATGATGATGATAATGTTGATGACCATGATGATGATGACGAGGATGACAGTGATGATGATGATGAAGACGACGAGGATGATGATGATGATGATGATGATGATGAGGATGAGGATGGTGCTGGTGATGAGGATGAGGGTGATGATGAAGATGATGATGAACAATGATGGTGATGATGAGGAGGATGATGACTATGATGATGATCATGAGGATGAGGGTGATGATGATGATGATGGCCATGATGATGATGATGAGGATGAGGGTGATGATGATGATGATGATGAGGATGAGGATGATGAGGAGGAGGAAGAGGAGGAGGAGGAGGATGGTGATGATGATGAGGATGAGGGTGACAATGAAGATGATGATGAACAATGATGGTGATGATGAGGAGGATGATGACTATGATGGTGATGATGAGGTTGAGGGTGATGATGATGATGATGATGATTATGATGATGATGATGACCATGATGATGATGATGAGGATGAGGTTGATGATGAGGAGGAGGAGGATGATGATGATGATGATGATGATGATGATGATGAGGGTGAGGGTGGTGATGATGATGAGGATGAGGATGAGGATGATGATGATGATGATGATGATGAGTAATGACTACAAGAAAACGATGTGATTAGCATCTCTTTTAGATTCCTTTTTAGCGTCCACTATCACTTTTAGTGTATTTTTCATCATTTTTTGGACAAAGTAGATGCTTTTCCATAGGATGGCACTTTTAATGGCATTATTTGCATCCATTTTTAAAAGTTAGCACTATTTTGGATGTTAATTAGCATCCCCATTAGCGTCCTAATTAGCGTCCCAATTAGCGTCCCAAATAACATCCCAATTAGCGTCTGAATTAGCATTCCCAATTAGAATCACAATTATGATCCCAATTAGCATCCAAGTTAACGTCTCAATTAGGATCCAAAAAAAATCCCATATAACGCTAAGAATATCCTCCAAAAAAACATCTTGAATAACATAGGACCATATATTAATCCAGGGTTAGCGATAGGAATTGTGCCATGAATTTCGGCAAGAAAAACATCCAACATAGCGCCATGTATAAAGCCAAGAAATGCACCTAGAAAACATCCAGCATAGTGCCAGGTATAGATCTAGGTATAGCGCTTGGAATAATGCCAAAAATTTTGAAAGGAACCACGCAAGGAATTGCATTAGGTTTAGAGGTAGGAATTATGTTCAAAAAACGTATGACATAACGTCAGATATATCAATTTCAATGTCAATGATCATGATTCATGTGATAGTACTTTTGGATCTTGATTTATCATAGTGGCACGTAAATGATTGTAATCGTGGAACGTAAAGGCACCCTGCATGTTGACTATAACAAAAATCATCTTTTCTCCATGCATGTGCTCACTAACTGTTGTGTAAGTGCCAATATTACCTAGCCTTAATCACTATCTTTCTCTAATTTTATCACATTAGCATGCACATGTTAAAACTACACAGTTTTGATTGATTGAGCTCTAAGATTTGAAGGGATTTGCACATGAATTGTTGACATACAACCACCAACTATAAGGTGCCCCTTTTGCAAGTGTATTATTCAACCTAAGGAGAAATCTACTACAAGAAATACACCTTGAAGTGCCAGAGATACACTAGAGAAAATAGGCCCTGCATATTACTTATTAGACATAGACTACAAGAATTACACCCTGTAATTGATTGAGTTACCATTCTGATTGCACTGTAAAAGATTGTATAACCAGACCAATCTTTGAGGAAAACATGCGGCGGAGATATTTACTAATGTATTTCTCTGTCATTCAAATGAGCAAAAGTAATATTGAGGTGTCTTCAAATTGATTATTAAACTCTTTCTGATCATTAGTTAGGAATTTACTGTCAACGAATCTGCTAGACACCCATTCCTCTAGAACTATGCTATTGGGAGAGGGGAGCGAGAGGGGAGCAAAAAGTGAAAATTTCAAAAGCTCCTGTTTTGGGAGTGTTTTTTTGTATAGTATATATTTTAATATATTTTGATGGATTTATATCTAAAAAAAATGTAGGATGTTGAATTAGCTATAGAATGCATGGATTAAACCATGTAATATCAATCATCTAGTAGTTACAACTTATAACATTATCATCAATTGATCAACCATAGAAACCTTTGTAGGAGTTTGGCAAAGAAGGGAGGTACCATAACATTGTCATAAAATGATCAACCTAGTATAAGAGATTTTAGTATAGGAAAGGAAGATATTTCCTAGGGAGTGTGCTCCGAAAACTAGGAGCTCGCTTCCGAAGGAAGCGAGCTTTAGGAGTGGGAGTGAGGGGGTGGGGGACGATCCCATGCAAAATAGCTCTAGATGACCTTTCTAATCAAAATCAACCATATTCAGGATAGTAGGAATCACTTGACATTCCTTAACACCAATGGGTGTGTTTCTCACCATTGTTTCATTGAAACTTTAGGTGTCTTTGTGTTGCAATGTCATGTGGCCACTATGGTTGTAACCTTAGATTCTAGAGAATAAGAAGCTTTAGTGACCAATGCATCTGTTGAAGTGTTTTTTTCCTTTGATTTTATGTCATGATCAAGTGAAGTGTCCTCCAAAGAAGATGAATTTGCATAAGTCAAAATACTAGGATCTAAATGTACTCCCTGAATTATAATAGCTTTTATGTCCTTCATATTACCTTTTCAAAGCTCTGGCCAAACCATCTTGATAATTCAACACAATACCAAATTCTATGACAATCTCTTCTATGGAACTGAATCTCTATCCCAAACAGGGTTTGAATCCAAAAATCAGACCCCATGGATCTAAAGTACCTATATATTGCTTCAGGGACCACAATTATCATCAAATCATTCCCAACATTGCTTCACTGATGTCTCCACCAAGCATTTCAGAAATGGTTATTGAAATCATCCTGAATATGCCTTGATTTGATAAACAAGCCAACAACATGAAATGTCAATTAAGATGATGTTACCACTCATTATGTCCTTTCTGTCATCATTCTTTGTATGCCAGTGCCTCATGTACTGAAGATGAACCAATAAAATACATCAATTCATGTATGTCATGCTAGGGTTGCATAATAATGGTGACATTATATTTGTTGTAATGTCTCTTCATGTTTTATGTTAGAGGTTTGTTACTATTTCCTTACTTCTATATTTACTTCGCATGTAGACTATGCATTTGGATCAACTTCAACAGAAAATTCAAGAGCCACCTCCTTGTAAGAGATGGTACCTCATTAGAAAATTCTAGACATATACACACTGACAAACTCTTAAATCTCATCAATCTAAATGAACACCTCATTAGCAAATACACATTGGGGCAAATTTTGTGTTAACGGGTCCATAGTTGGAGCGAATTAATTCTACTCACACTAGGTGCTATGATAGATAGAAAATAATGTTCCTAGCTTATTGAAGAGATTGTCACCATTCAGAAAAAAAAAATCAACAAATATATTTTACTCAAAACCACTCTCACAAACTCATAAATGCAGGCTGCTGTAGAAAAATCAGATTTATGTGTTTTAGTCTTGAACCACATGAAAACTCAAGTGGAAACTGTTTGTGAGAAATCATTTGATTAGACCCTTAACTTCCACTGTAGCTAATTCCTTACTACAGTTCAAACCTAGAATGCATACCTTTCAAAGACTAATCACCTTAACTAAAAGTAGGAAAACCAGTTAACTAGTGCTCTTCTTTCTTAAATAATCCTACAACTACTATTGTAGATAAACCTTAAATGTTTGTTCAGTTAACTAAAGGTGTGAACCTCTGAGACTAAATTAGGAGTGTTCCCTCTCTTGCTTTGCATAACACTGAAACACAACTGCACTTGAATTGTCTGATTTTGATCCTAAAATAACACAGTTAGTTTGACTAAGCAAAGGTGCCCTGCATGTTGACTATAACAAACATCATCTTTTCTCCATGCATGTGCTCCCTAATTGTTGTGTAAGTGCCAATATTACCTAGCCTTAATCACTATCTTTCTCTAATTTTATCACATTAGCATGCACATGTTAAAACTACACTGTTTTGACTGATCGAGCTCCCATATTTGAAGGGTATTTGCACGTGACTTGCTAACATACAACAACCAACTATAAGGTGCCCCTTTTGCAAGTGTAAGATTCAACCTAAGGAAAAATATGCTACAAGAACTACACCATTAATTCAAAGATATGCTCCCTCCATTAATTCACCAAGTGTTAACTCCTTTAACTGAATGTGAATTGATTAACTAACTGCTTGACCATTAGTTAGGAGTTTAACTGAATGTCTTTGGTGCTTCACAAGCAGTGCCATCCACTCAAGCAAGTTTGCAAGAGAGAGAAGAAGAAGTGCACTTGAAAGAAGAGACAAGCAGTTGTCTTGGGTTTTACACTATTTTGGTTGAGTTCTATAATGAGGAAGTTTTGTTGGGATTTCTCCCCCACGAGGGTTTCCCGGGATAAATATTTTTTTCTCTTGTGTGAATGTACTTGTTATTTTAGTGATCCTATCATCTTAAATTGTTTTAGAATATCATATAAGGAATAATAAGACTTAACAAATGTTTTACATTTAACAACAATAATAGCCTTCCTTATCTTTGTGCAATGGTGAAAGAAGTGTTGTGACTACACCTGCCGGTGCCTTTAGTCCTCCCACAAAAGAACACACACCCATATAATTTTGAAATGTGGGTCACAACAAGGGGCTCTACGATCTTGAAAGAATAACAACAATATCATAACTTGCATCCTAAAAGCAAGAGTGCTAATATTTGCGAGATAATATCCAATACAACCCAACTTCAAAAAAGAATGTTGCTCATTTCATTGTCCGATTCTACAATATATCCACTCTGATTCTATTTTACATTTCCTTACCCAATTTTAGAGTATTCTTGGTATACAAAAACTTGGTTTTTGAGAAGCAAAGGGAAAAGGAAGAGTAATCCCATATATTTAAGATAAGCAAGCATTTGAAAAAGCAATAATGAATATCCAATATAACTTAACTTAGAAAAATAATGCATATCCTTGGTCGAGGAAGAGGTTGACTTAGAAATAACCCATCTGAATAAATGTTTCATTTTGGATTTGGTTTATCTTCTGTACAGTGTTATTCACTGATCTTGCTTTGTTTTATTATTTTGTTAAGCTTTCAACCTTCTGTTTTTGTAGTGGATTTAAGAAACATATTCATGAAATGTCACTGCTATTTGTCTCTTTTTCAGAAGTTTGAAATCTTAAAAGATATTTGTAGTATTAGTCAACAATATGAGAATGAAAGTGCATGAGGAGGGAAATCCACCATAGGAAGTTTGAACATGGGCTACACATCAAATAAAACCAGTGAGAGTCATTGCCTGCATGTGCGTCTCCATGAAAAACACATGCAAAGATCAAAGCAAAGTGAAGTGAAGCAAAAAGATGGGTAGGTCAACATTATTTGATAAAATGAAAATATATAGTACTAGCATACCCTCAAATCCAGCGAAATGAAATACTGAAAATAACTTCAGTATGTATAAAATGACAGAAAGGTATGTTTCATTTCCCCACTTTGGGAGTGTTTCGTTTATTATGATTATATTTTTTTTATAATTAGAATTTATGTTAATATAATATAATATAACTAATGCTAAGGGGTGGAAAGTGTAAGGTTTTTTGGATATTGATGGAAAGGAAGAAATGGAATTTTTAGGGGTATAGGTGTGGAAACAAGTAACTAGGCTGAAATGTACACCTTCCTTCTATGTACAAAAATTGTGAAGAGTCTTCAACTACAATAGATTATAATTTTTAGAAACTCGTTTCTTGTCATAAATCATATAAAGGGGAAAAAACACGAGGAAGGGAATATACAATGTAAGAATTATGAGTGTATTAATTGGAACCTTCAAAGCCTCGACGACATGAAACTTATGCATCTCACGCATCTCAACAATTTAGTTGCAGATTAACTTGCCAATGATGCAATAAAGTTAGAAAAGGGAATTATAGTGTAAAAGAAGGACCCCACAAAAAGAAAATGGATGCCTTAGAAAGTTCTATATAGATTGCAAATGTTTGAATTTAAAATGTTGTTTGGTGATAAATTAGGCATGTTCTCCATTTGGCATCTTCACCCATTCCAATGCACAACAAGTCTTATCTCATTAATCCCATGTGAGGGAGCCATTGCACTCACGTGTGGCTTCCTCTTCTCATTTCTTCCATCTGTGCTCACTTCAAACCTTATGGCCCTTGGTTTATATTTGTCTAATGTTAGTGGGATCTCTATAAAAAGAAAATGTTTTTTTTTATTGAGGTGATGCCTCCCACAATGAAGGATCACACGGTGGCCACTTCCATCTTGAAACAAAAGATAGATACCGCATTTGCTTCTCATTTTTGGCCTTTTAAAAATGTTACACTTACTCTACTTACCATAGAATTTATGTCAATTCAGTAATTCCACATAATGTTGTCCTCCTAAATTTCACAGTAACGTTTCACAGAGGTCAACTATCTTTGTGTACAACTCTTGAAATATTAAAAAAAAAGAACTTATTTTCTTAGTTGGTGAAAGCCAATTGTTCAATTTCTCTTTAAATCACATATTTGTTAAAAAATAATAATATAAGATATATTATTTCGTTTCAAAC
>LPNX010196213.1:483555-575374 GCA_001517045.1 Pseudotsuga menziesii
TACACATTATCATTTATATTGTATGCCAGGAATAAACTTACTGAATCATAATTTTGAAAAGTAATTCAGTTCATTTCATGAAAAAATCGTTGTTTCATTTCCCATGCTTTCGAGGTATTTATCTCCTACGTTACACCTGTAGAGATTTTAGTATTTGCTCGCGCATTCTATTCCTTCTCTTCCACACATTCTATTTCTTCTCTTTGATCGTTTCCATCCCTTACATCACTCTTTCCATGAGGATCATCAAGCTACGAGCCCTAAAGTTATTTTTCTATTGTTACCTTGGGGTTTGAAGGGCCAAGGGTTAAAACCTGTAAGCAGCTTTGTGGCAGTAATAGTTTATTCGAAGCCGCCATGGACGCCACCTCGACAAAATATTTTCTCATTAACCCTTCCATCGATTCGTGCTCGTCACTCCAAACTCTTCAACTTCGTAACCCAGTGTTGTATCCATACAAATCCTTAATCTTGTCTGTAAACGTTTCCCATACTCTTTGCGGACACATTGAAGTTTATTGGCCCAAAATTGCTTAAAAATATGTGGGTTTTAGCAGTTTGAAGCTCAAATTCCTCTGGTCTCTACATCTTTTGGTATTGTTATTGGAGCCAAATTGTATTGGATGTTGAGGCAACCGACTCACCTTTAAAATATTCCTTGTAGGGTTTTTGGCTGCGAAGGTTTTAACAAGAGTTTTACAGAAGGTGGGAAGACTTCTGAACCATTTGTGGCCCCAAGTTTGCTTCTGTGGTATATATTTTAATTGGTTTTGGTAGTATTTTGTTGAAGCTGCGGAGATGGTCCAAGTTCACAGACTCAGGTCCATGGATTGGAAGCTGATGGCTGTGGTAGCACTTGCAATGAGCATTACCCAATCTCAAGAATGTCTTCTCGCAAAAGGTAACTAGATGTTTACATATGTGGGACTTGGCCTAGCTCCTCTGGGATGGCTAGAGGTTGACTGAATAAAGGTGAAAATATCAAGTATATGGCTTATCACTACAGACAATTTACCTCGCAATTATACCACCACAACTGGATCTAAGCTCCCTTAACACGCCACATCCAAAAAATCACAAGTAATAGGTAGTAGCTGGTACTAAAACGTATTTTTTACTTCTTTTAACCCTCTCATAAACTTTATATATATTGATAATTTCAGAGATTTACTCTATTTACTATGAGTGGTATTCTGAGTTGGTTAACCCGTTAGGTGCTGCGGCCAAAGGAAAATAATAAGTATGACAAAGGGAACTTTTTCAATATTATAGGGTGTAGGCTCATGCAGTTTGCCACTCCCCTTGGCTTGGTTGGCTCAAGACTCTATCATAGGGTGAGTAAAGATCGCAGGAAAGGCTATTAAATAATATAATTGATCATTTCACAAGGTATAATGTGAACCCTCCCAGACAGGTTTATTGACAATACATTACTAATGTAAAAGCTTAAAGTCAAAGTCAAATAAAGGGATCGTCTCATGGGGTTAGTCCAAGTTATATTGTGTCTAGGTGTCTCTGATGAGCTAAAACCTCAACGATTGGAGATCTGTTAATGACTAAGATTGTCAAGAATGAGATCCAACAGAGTGTGACCTTCATGAAGGTGATCTAGTTCATGCCTGAGATGTAAACCCTCTAGATGCATAGCCCTGAGCATTCGTTCCGTCTGTAGAAGTATAGCCTTCCATTGAAATATGGAATGGTGCCCTCGGCTCTATAGGATGGCACTATGAACTAGAAATCCCAGGTAGTGACAGTTCTGTAATTTCATCCCTTGGTGTTAGTGAATCTCAATTTCTTGTCCATCTGGTCATTTATTCTCAGGTGGTTTGGATGGATCCATTTCAGAATGGGACCTTGGTTCTTTACAATAGAAGACAGTTGTCGAGGCCATTGGAGGACCTATCTTGAAAATGGTAGCAGAGCCCTTACAAAGAGAAAGAGATCCTCGGATTGAATCCAGCCGGCATAGTTATGATGGTACTGATGATGAAAATGGAATAAACAACACTACTAGTGGATCTGATAGTGAAGAAGAAGAACGTGTGGTGCAACGAGTAGAAATTGGTTGTCATGATGGTGCTATTTTCATTTATGTTGTTCATGAGGAAGGCATGGAATATTACTGGTCATTTCTAGGAGTTAAAGGAAAAATTTTGGGCATTGTTTGGATGCAAAGAAAAATTTTGTTGGAGGTTTTGATGGTTGCATTAGGTGTTGAGATCTCACTACAATGCACAAGGTATATAGGATAACAGCTGGTATTGGAGGTCTGAAGACTGGGGCAGACATCTGTATTTGGTCTCAAGGTTTCAAAGCTTTTAACCTACAAAGGGATATTTTCCTCTCATCTACTGCCACTATCAGGTGAGTTTTCATATTCATCCATTATTTTCCCCGTCAAATTTTTGATACAATTTGTGGTTTGTGTTTTCCTGGGTACGGTTTTATTCATTATTCTTGTCAATATAGATTTGTTAAGTTTTCTATGAGGGCTTGTGATATTTTCTCAACTCACTACTTTTTCATCCAGGGTTTGAGCAAGAGCGATCTGCGCAAGCCCTCTTTTTTTTATGGTTATTTTTTTATGTATAGATATTAAATCTCTATGTTTAAGTTAGAACCATAACCACCCACCCATTGCAACCTGCACAGTAATATCACTTCAGGAGCATATTGCTACATTTAAGAAAACTTTTCACAACATAATAAATAGTCGAGATTTGTCATATTCCTTTGGACCATTATTATTTATTAGAACCTCTTCCATCAATTAATTTTTTGTTTCTTAGGGCTACTAAAATATTTCCCCTTCAATTGGTAGTTATATTAGTCTTCGTGTCAGTGATGTTCGCAAGGAAAGGGTTTTACGCTGGGGTGTGTGGGTTCTGATATAAATGCGATGGATTTCCTTTTGTTAGGATGAGTTCCGGGTGTATAATAATTCTGGAGGTTCACGTTTTAAGAAAAGTGAGCAGGAGTAGAATCAATCATCATTTAAGGCACACAAAACTAGCTATATATCCCACCCACAACTGGTTGCACTTGGCTAGGTCAACCTAGATGTGTGCTACGGTTCAACTCATATTGTACTCATATTAGGATCTAATTTGGTATCAATTGATTGAGCTATATGATTTAAACTTATCGCATCTAAGGATTGCATAGGGAAGGGGTAGGAATCAGGGTTTAGGGTTTATGCAATTTTTTGTCTTTGCAAGAACTTGAGATATTTTAATGTTCTTCACCCTATTTACCTCAATTTAATAGACATATGATTGAATGAGATTGTGATACACATAAAATTGAATGGGATTTACATTACCAAGATGAAATGTAAAAAGATTATTTGAAATTATCAAGACTAAAAACAATGAAGCCATGGTGCAAGGTCAAGTAATCAACTTTTTTTATTGACCAAAAGAATTGTGAAAAGAAGCAAACTTGCAAATCTAGTAAAAGTTAATCATGCTAAAACATAAGCAATTGAATAGATGCAAAGAGAAAACTAATTGAATAGATGCAGAGAGAAAACTAAGAATTAATTCTAAAATAGAAACAAATGAAGATATGCAAAAGGAAAACTAAGAATTACTTACCACCCATTTAACAGCAGGGGTTCAGCTCCAGAAACTCAAATGGCGCCTTACAAATTAAGCTTGGTGGGTTATCTGATCCTTTCAGGATCTACTTGAACCAAAAAGCAAACAAAATGCTTCTTGGACTCTGAAACAAACTTTCTTAACACTACTGAAAATGTTACCAAATCCCCTGTACCCTCTTCATATTGAATACAAGCTTGTTACCCAATAAGCAACGTAGGCTGTTCCAGTTACAACCATTGTAGATTTTCCAAACTGGTTTATCTGTGTATTTTTCAACTTAATTAATTGGTGACCAATCCACTTAGGATTTAAGAAAATGAAAATCACTCACCATGTGAAATCTGATAATCCACTGTTTCAATCTCTTTTTCCCACACACTCTAACGTTTCATCTAGGCATGAAAATGACTTAGAGTGCATATTTTCAATAAAAAATGATCGGAATACATGTAGAGAGGTAGAATTTAAAACATAATTTAAACTAAAGGAGATTTGAGAAAACAATATTTATTTCCCCTTGCACTTACTTTTGCTCTTCCTAGGGAGATAATTAGGCCACTGAATAACACATGGATAACTGCCAATGTAAAGATGAAGATGTGGATCTGGTTCATGGCTATTTCGGACATAAGAGGATACTTAACCTTCAATCAGGAGACATCAAGACAAATTATTGTTAAAAATTATGAAAAATTGTAGCAGCTACACGATACACAATGAAAATCACGACACTGCCATTATTACACCTTAAAATATCTCAAAATCCAATTCGAACATGATATGAATGACCCCTAATTGCACTGACAGTTTCAAATACATTTCGAGCATGCTGAGAGTAGAGTGTGATGTTTACCTATTAGTAAGATGTTATTAAGTCATTTGGAACAATATGAAGGTTATCTATAAACATGACATGTCATTCTCAATAAACTGTGTTGGCCATTTTGTCAAGTATCAAAAAGTTTTTCCTGACCATTGCTTTCATACAGAACTTGGTTGAGAAATTTTCTGGGATGTTTATATTCAGATTGAAATGTTTTATGTCAGGGAGGTCTGCTTTCATATTTTTAGCCTTGTGATTTCTGCCTTGCCATGATCATGGACCATTTTGTAATTTTTTTTGCAGTAAATTGAACGACTTTTTTTTTGCATGTTATCATTGATCAATAATTTTATGTTTTGTAGTTTTGTTAATAATTTGGTATAGCATTATGAAAAGTGCCAAGCAATCATGGCTTTTCTCATTGATTTTTCTCTTCTATACATCTCTCTTTAAATTACCTTTAGAAATCTACGAGGAACACATTATCACAACTACAATTCACAATGTTTCCTTTGGGTGCACTGGGCATAAGTCTGAACTTTGCATATACTTGCTTTTGCAGATGTTTCATTCAGAAGCCTTGTCCATTCCTGCAAGTCTCAACATTGAATGAGCATATCTTAAGTTTGAACAAGCATCCCCAAAATATGAATGGGCCTCTTATTCTAAGCATGAGTCCGTAAATAGCAAGTCCACTAGGAGTCCTGTGAACAATCATCTACAAATAAGTGATAATTATCACGTTCCTGATCTGAATTCTTCAATGCAGTTGGATGAAGATTCTCTAGATGAATCCCCATCATCTGGATTTGTCACAAAAAGATATCCAGCTTGGCATAAGCAAGAATTTGCAGGAAGATTGATTTTTGATGCTCATTTTCTGCTTCCATATGGAAGTACGAATGAGACAATCCCTGGAAAAGTTCTAAATGCAAGAAAACAATTCTTTGTTTCATACTAGATAACATCATATTCAGGTTATGATGTGCATAAATAACTTAGATTAGGATGTTGTATATTGCAATAAGTTGGAGAAAAATACCCAATTTATTAGTAACATACTCTTTGACACAATTAAATGGTGGCCTTAGCTAATGTTGTTCAAGCCATCAAAGAAAACACAATTACTTTCAAAGTTGCCGGCTTGATTGTACCATTGTGGAAGCTACACATAACAAATATATTTCCTGGTTCTGTCTGGTACTTGCTCTCAACCTTTGTTGAGTAAGATGGGGAAGATTGAATAGATCGTCATAAATTAGATATGGGTATTTTTCAAAAGCCAATGGATTTTCTAGGCCATTTATTGGCAATTTGTGAAATTGCAGCTCATAAAGGTACATACGTATTTTGATTTTGTAAAAATATGTTATTTTACTTTTTATTTTTTGATAGGTTGAAACTTTTCACGGTTTCTCAGAACTCGGTTTTCTTTCTACATTGTCTTGAATTGGATGGCAGAGGTGAACTTGACCTTTATCTATCATGGTAATAAGTGATGTTTGTGTTGTGTATAGGTCATCTCAAACTGATAGAACTTAAACTATGCATAGATTGATTCTTCATGATAACTGGTGGGCTACTGCAAACTTCATGAGTTTTCTTTCAACCATTGTTATCCATCATTTTCCTATGGTAGCTCAAAAATATCTCCCCCCCTCCCTCTCTAAATTTGATAAAGTCGTTGAGAATTGGGATACCTTCCCTCCCATTGTCTTAAAAAGGCCTGTGGAGGTGAAATTTCTCTTGGTCAACTTGGTGATCTTTGATTCTTGTGTTGTCTGGAGTCTAGACTCCATCATTTGCTACACTGACATGGATGCACCTTGGCTGGAAAGGTGTGTGAGGAATTAGGGCATATAGATATTGTGTTGGAGAAGATGATGGATGTTATTAATGCAAAAGAGAAGGACCTAGAGGAAATATTATATCATGATAAGTGGGAAATAGTTACTGAAAGATAGAAGGAGATCGCAAATCTGTTGCATCTGCATCTTTTGACATCTGCATTGAATTCTAGGTTCAATCATGCTGATATGATTTTATTTCCAGGAAGAAGAGTATCAAACAAAGAAAAGAAGTAAATTGTAGTTGGAGATAAGAAAGCCTTGATGAGCCTGCTTTAAAATCCCAAAGTTACCATGGAGGTCTGTTAGAAATTTTCGCACTCTTATCTTTAAAACTTAGGGCATGTATGTGGATGTGGATACTACAGATGGAAAAATCATGAATCTAATTGAATGGCGTGATCTTGAGACTTTAACTATTAGGATTCTTTTCACAGTTCATTGTTTCATTGTCAATTGAGAGGAAGTGGAATATTTATTGCTTCATTCATGCAATGCACTGGATTGGAATCAAAGTAGGCCAAGGAGTTTGTAATGTTCATAAATTCATTCCAACCTCCACCTTTTATTACATAAGAGAGTAAATTATAGGAAGGGGTATACTAGGATGAGGGTGTTGAACCAAAATTACCTGAGTTGCATGTCTTTGATTGCACTCAGCTTAATTTGGTAAAACAGTAAATGGTAACATAAGCTTCTACTGCTGGAGTATACGCATATGGATCTACCTCATCCTTCTACATCTCTTCTCACTATAAGATATTAACAATGTGTAACTTCAATACTCATCTAAAGATAATGAATTTATTACATGATATTATGAATGAGTGATGATATGCTGTGATATATAATATGTAAAGTGACAATACTTATTTTTATGTATTGTTTACATACGATGGTTTAATATTAATATAGGCATTCAGTTATATTTCAAGAATTATAAATGCTCACACATATTTTACATGTATTTGTATATATGCATATCCAACCATATTGTATACAATTTGTTCTCATATCTGTACATATATCTATCTATATCCTGGTAACTTTAGCTTCTCACTGATAACTAGATGAATTATCATAGCTGACTTTTGTTAAGTATTTGATTACTAGCAATATACTAGGTCACACTAACCTAAGCTTCTTGTTGGTTTTTCTTAAACTTTATGCTCATTTCCTTTATATCCAAATGAGGGCATAAAATATTCTCTACAGGCTGAAATGATTGTTACTGAATTTGTTTTATGGGAATGACCCATCTCCTAAAGGATACAACCTAGAAAAGTTCCCAGAAAATGACAAGAAATGGACTCCAACAAACCATTCCTAGGGAGTTCTTGGAATGGTCAGTATTTTAGAAATGGTAGTAGTCTTTTCTGTAAAATTTATTTTTTATCCCTTTGATCCCTTCATAATAATGAGTACCATTATCCACTCAATGTAGTTCAGCCACATTACGCTTTTGTACTAGCCATTTTTTATGTTCAGGAAGATATTGTAGATTCTCAGTGTATGTTGTTTCCATTGAAAATTCCTTCCATAATACCTTCAACCCCCACCCCCGAACATATTTAGTGAGTGGTCTATTCCTGATGTGCCTTACATATCTTTAAAGACATTGGAATTAAGTTTCCTTATAGCAATCATGCTATCTCCCAGATGCATTTCTGCATTTAATTCTCAATTCTCATGCTTTTAAATGCTTGAATCGACAATTCACAATTCATTGCAATGATATAAAATTTGTTTCAAGGCACACTCTCTTTGTTTTCACTCTTGTTTCCCCACTCTATTAGAACTGATCTTATGCAGGTAACTATGTTGGTGCATAAGTTATAACTTATCTCATGTGTAATCACATGCAGCTAGGACCATCAGTAGAATTGTTTGTCTACTAGAATAAGGTGCAAGATATTACATATTTGTAACTAGGCAGTCATAATTTGGCTACTAGCTAGACTGGTGGAACATTGCTTTTTTCTCTAGTCATGTGTATGCACTAATGTGTATTGCTGATCACATGGCTTATTAGGTCTTGATATAACCAGAATGCCCAAGCTACATGAGTTTAGGTAACCAAATTGGTACTATTACATTGTCATCTTCTGCTACATGAAACACTGTTGATGTTGACAAGTGTCCTTTCTGGTATTACAAAAGCCTCTTTCTGTATTTCCTTGGTCGATCATTAGATACTCAAAGTTGTGTATTGATCCCTTTTACCATTATTGAGGACTCTGTAAGTTAGGATCCCAAATTCTTAAAGGGTTCTAGCTCAATGGAAGAGTGCCTACCTTACAAGCAGGAGGTTGGTGGTTCAATTCCTCCATGCCCTAATGATATTATAATATTGGTTAAGTACTAAAAATGACTAAATTAGTTACTAAAACATGAGAGACGCAAAACTAGGCATTAAAAAGGATGCAACACATGGCGCTAATGATGAAGCCAAACAGTGCATTGATATGGTAGCAAAAGAAGATGTTACTTTGGATGAGAAACATGGCACTAAATAGGAAGCAAAATATGGTGCAACAATAGAACAAATATTTGGCATCATTTTGGTAGCAAAACATGATGCAAAAAAGGAAGAAAAAATTGGTGCAAATTTGTAAGTGAAAATTTGCACATATTTGGAAGTAAAAGATGGTGTAAAATGGGATGCTAAAGTGGTAGAAAAAATGGATGCAATATTGGATGCTAATTTGGATGCTAACATGGTGGTATTAAGGATGCAAATATGGCACTAATGAGGGTGTCATTTAAGAAGCAAAAGCGGACACTTGCTAGGAAGCAAAGTAGGACATTATTTAGAAGCAAACCTCGACGTTGTTTAGGAAGCAAAGTTGGACGCTATTATGGAAGCAAACCTTGACATTGTTTAGGAAGCAAAGTTGGACGCTATTCTCGAAGAAAAAAAAGAGACGTTATTTTGGAAGTCATAAAGGATGCTATTTAGGAAGCAAAAAAAGACGTCTTTTGAGACGCTTTAAGTTTTGTTCATGACGTGTCCCATTTAGCGTCTAGTTTGACCACTCAATTTAAAAAAAAATTACACTAAAAAGGGACGCTAATTCCAGGATTTGTTGTAGTGAATGATGGTGATAATGAGGAGGATGATGACTACGATGATGATGATGATGATGACATTGATGATGATGATGAGGATGAGGGTGGTGATGATGATGACGATGAGGGTGGTGGTGATGATGATGATGATAAGGATGATGATGATGGTGATGACGATGATGATGATGATGAGGATGAGGGTGGTGGTGATGATGATGTTGATGATGACGACGACGATGATGATGAACAATGATGGTGATTATGAGGAGGATGATGACTACGATGATGATGAGGAGGAGGAGGAGGAGGGTGATGATGATGATAATAATGATGATGATGATGAGGATGACGGTGATGATGATGAGGAGGAGGAGGAGGATGATGATAATGATGATGATGATGATGATGATGATGATGAAGATTGTGATGATTATGAGGATGATGATGACGATGAAGATGATGATGAAAAATGATGGTGATGATGAGGAGGATGATGACTATGATGATGATGAGGAGGATGAGGGTGATGATGATGATGATGATGATGATGATGACCATGATGATGAGGATGAGGATGAGGGTGATGATGATGATGATGATGATGAGGATGAGGATGAGGATGATGATGATGATGATGATGAGGATGGTTATGATGATGATGATGAGGATGGTTATGATGATGATGATGAGGAGGAGGATGATGATGATGGTGATGATGGTGATGATGATGATGACGATGATCATGAACAATGATGAGGAGGAGGAGGAGGAGGAGGATGATGACTATGATGATGATGATGAGGATGAGGGTGATGATGATGATGATAATGACTATGATGATGAGGATGAGGGTGGTGGTGATGATGATGGTGATGATGATGAGGATGAGGGTGGTGATGATGATGATGATGATGATGAGGTTGATGACAATGATGATGATGACGATGATGATGTTGACGACGACGACGATGATGATGAACAGTGATCGTGATGAGGAGGAGGATGATGACTATGATGATGATGATGAGGATGAGGGTGATGATGATGATGATGATGATGACCATGATGATGAGGATGAGGATGAGGGTGATGATGATGATGATGATGATGATGATGATGATGATGAGGATGAGGATGAGGATGAGGATGAGGATGAGGATGGTGATGATGATGATGATGATGATGAGGATGGTGATGATGATGATGATGATGATGATGAAAATGGAAATGATGAGGATGATGATGGTGATGATGATGATGATGATGATGACGATGATGGCAATGAAGATGATGGAGGATGATTGTGATGATGATGATGATGATGATGATGATGATGATGATGATGACGATGATGATGAACAATGATGGTGATGATGATGAGGACAAGTTTGATGACTATGATGTTGATGATGACTTTGAAAATTTGGCTCTACACATGGCGGATGATCAATATTGTTAAGATATATATTCCATTTGATTGAATTTTGGCAATCCACCCTTAATCAAAGATTAAAAGAACCAGGCATCCTTAATCAAGGATTGAAAGAACACGATGACGATTAAAGGAACATGATAACTATAACAATGTTGATTAAAGTCACCTATCGCCTATCGAAAAATTATCACTAGTGGTTTGCAGTGAGAGCATACGTTGATCCATCAGTACTAATTCTGACTTTTTTACATCCAAAATAGCTACCAAACAAGCATTCTCACGACTTTATAATGTCCTTTGAGCGCTGACATAAATCAATCTTCAATCTCTCTGTTAATGTTGCAAATTTTCCCTTGAAGCTGAATAGATCGAAGGACGGGAAGAATTATTGTTTTCTTGGATGCACAACCCATGGCTTTGTTCACCGCCCTATTTTATTGGATGCACAACCCATGGCTTCGTTCACCGCCCTATTTTCTTGGATGCACAGCCCATGGCTTTGTTCATCGTTAAAAAGAGGAATTATTTGTGTGCATCATAGTGTTGTCTAAATTGTATTATAATGGGATAAGGATGCCATTACTCTTTTTTACTCTCGTACCAAATTAGTTAAGAAAAAATGCATATGCGTTATAGCTTTATCATATCGCATATGCGTTATATCGCATATGCGATATGAATAAGCTATAACACATATGCGTTATAACACATGTGTTATTTTAAAATTAAAAAAATTGGTGGGAATAAGATTTGGCATTATGTTCGGAAATAGCTTCGGACTATCGAACCTATTGGCTAGGTGTTATAGCGGATTTCACCACATTAGGTGAATCACACATTGTATGGCCTTCCGCTGTCCCGCTGCAGACTTATTAGCCCCTATGGACCACTTTTTGTCTTTTGATGTGTCCTTGATCATCCCTAAAAACATAAGAAAAGTGATATACGCAGCTTTTTCCCCAATAACCACGTACATACACAGATATTCCCCCTATAGTCACATACATCGGGATGTCTGAATAATCCAAATCCTTTTGGAGCATTCCTTGACTTGGATCCGACTCATATGACTCCTGGCCTTCCATATGCCTTGAGATCGCACGGATTCGACCTTTCAGTATCCCTTTGAAAAGATATATAAGGAATCCCTTGAGACATTGAAAGCATAAGAGAGAATTGAGAGTAACGAAACTATAGTCCATTGTTGCTAGAACTTATGCTTGAGTCTGCATCCCTTCGTCCCTTGGAGCACTGTTGTGTTCTTCCCAAGCTTTCCTTTTGCTAGTGAGCTTGCTATCTGAGTGATGGAGGATTGAGGTGGTGGAGGCCCAAGTGGGGGATTCAGTTTCTCCGGTTCACAGACGTGCCGTTAGAGGTTGTCACTTGTAATATCTAATTCATATTAATAGAAATATATTTTCCTGTCCAGCAATGTGTATTTGAATGAATATTGTATCCATTGGAATATGTCAGATGCTTTTACATTATTGATTATATATGCTAGAATAGATCTAACACCATGAAATATAGTATGCTTGTATTGTTTACTTATTGTTGAGGAAGTATTATATCAATTCAAGCCGAAGATTGGAAAGCTCAACGGGGATCTACTTCAACCGTCCGGAATAAGGTACGAGGTTCGATCCTTTAGTGTTAGACATTTTATTTCTATTGCATATTGGGAAAGATTGATTTCTGGAGTCTAGCCGTCTGTTGTGGTACCCCAAGCCATAGGAATTTCTCTCCATAACAGAAATGGCGACTTTGCTGGGGAGTTCCTAGTAATTGTCCTTTGGGGGTTGATTTCTTGGCATTCAATGTATTTGAATTGCTCTCTCTCTCTTGTTTCTGTGTTGGGTATGGGGGCATGTATTCCTGGTAGATCCTGATTGGTGTGAATTTAGTCTCAGCCTATCTGTTTGCCTTGAATTTGTGCATCTTTTTCTTCCTGTACGCGAGTTTGTCACTTACAGTCGCGTATACACGCGGTTTCCCCTGGGATTTCCGCGTATACACGCGGGTTTACTGCGCACAGTCACGTATACCCTGGTTTTTACCTTTTTGTGGAAGATAGTGGATTGCTGGGTGAATTCTGTTAGCTGTTGAGTCTCCTTTGGCACTGCCTGAGTCTTTTAATACCTCTGTGTTTGACCATAAACGTTTCTTTTTTAGCCTAAATTTTTTCTTTTAGGAAAGTTCTTGTCATGGAATCTTTGATTTTTTGTTTGAGATTAGTGCATTAGAGTCCATTTGTCTTAGTGCTTTGCTGGAATGCTTTTTATGTGTGCTTGCAAAGTCTGGAGTGGGTAGAACCATTCTTTTGCTTTTTGTATCTCTTTATTTTCAAAAAATCCAAAAACATTTGCTTATCATCATGCATTGCATTTTGCACTTTGCATTGTACTTGCACTAGATATAGATTTGCTTTGGAGTAATACTTAGGACTTCATATAAGGAAATTTGCATTTAGCATTTGAAGAAGAAATTGTGCATTACACGTAGTACGCATACCCTGTTTTCATGGACGCAATGCATTTGCATTGATTGTTAGGTGTGCATTTTGCTTCTTGTTGCGTCATAACACCATTAGTTGCACGACCATATCCTATTTTTGAGTAATAAATTCAAATAAAATCAATGTTAATTAAAATGAATTACACTCTTTTCTTTTCTAGGGTGCACCAACAAGCTTAGGTTTTAGGATCTTGGAATAGTTCATTGTAAGTTAATTCTCCAAGATCACTAAACGACAACAACTAGGTGTCTGTCCAGGGAGTGTGTGAAATCCTTGATATAACCAGTGTTCTTAGGATCCTCCTCTCAAAAGGGAGTTAAGCACGAGGCAGTGTGAGCGGTTGTTGATTGGGATAACCCCTGGTCGGTAACTGTATAGCACCAGCGATATAGCCAGGATTGTATTCATATTTGGGGGCTCTTTCGAGAGTTTCGGGCTTTGCTACCCTGCCCATACGGTCAATCCTACCTGCGACTATCCGCCTGAGCTTTGATTGTATTGAGGTGACCTTAGTGACCTTACCTAGAATATCAAGGGGGTACTTGTAGAGGTTATTCTGCATGTGTCTCGGCCAGGTTGGGGTCGGACAGCACCGTCGCTTTACGCGTTGAAGCTGAGGGCCACAATAATTGGTTATGTACCTCCACTTGTGGTGACAAGGGCCTCTCAAGCCTCTCCTAGGCGAGACATACCAGCCACATTCGGGAGCTCACTTATCCAGCCCTTGTTTGCTTGCATTTGGCTTTAGATTTTATTAGTGATTGCTCTGTGCATGCTAGTTGGCCTAGGATTTACGTAAATAGAGAGTCTTTGCTTTTTTGTTGAGTCATTGTGGATTCAAGTACGGTTTCACACTGTTCTCGTCAGTTAGTAGGACTTCTGCCTTCCACTTCTCCTCCTCCTTTGGGAGAGGGGCCTAGACTGTCCAGGTGGACTATGTCACACACTGATTCACACACCATGGAGGATCATTCAGAGACTATTCCTGAGCCTCCTCCTCCCATTCGTATTGACGATGGGGAACTTCCTCCTACGTACGATCCTTCACCTGACCTAGCTGAGTTCGGTCCTGTGATTTCCCAGATAGGATCTTTGCATGATAGACCTACTCACCCTAGGGATGATTCCCCATTGACACGTTACCGGTATGGAATGCCGGATGATGCCGAGACTCACTTTGACCCTCCTAGCACTAGCTACGGTAGTTATGTTACGACTGGTTTTCCTATGCACGATTTGACATTTCATGTTGAATCTGACTTTGAGCCTAGCACTATGCCTGGGGGAAATCCCATGCCTTACATTGCGGAGAGGTTTGGGAGTACTAGTCACATTGCACCTTCCATCCCAGTGGTGGAAGCTCCATCTTATATACCTCCTAGGTCTAGAGTTAGTGATCCGATAGGGATACCAAGTTCCAGACGAGTGACAATAGGCACTAGTACATATCTTCTTACAGAGATTCCTTCGTCCTCGCTTTCGAGTTCTTCAAATGTAAACCCTCCACCTTACTCACGTGGTCCTTCGAGTCAGCACGTAGCTACGAGTTAGATCCGTACTGCGATTACTAGACCAATTGTGTCTCAAGCCTACATACCACCCGTGGTTTCGGGAGGTTATGTTCATGTTTCTAGAGGTCAGATTGCTACTTCCACGACATATATCCCTACTTCCGGTATGTATATTCCTACTTCCTGAATGTATCTCCCTACCTATGGAGTGTCCCATGGGGCATCGCAAGCGATGACCTATGGACCCTACTATGGGATGCAGTATGGACAGGTCTCTCCACCTTATGGAGGCGGGTATTCACAACCTACTTACTCTCCTAATTACGGCTTTGTAGCTCCTACTAGTCAAGGTCCACCTCATTATGATACTTCCACGCCACCCTATACGAGTCATATAGGAGGAAGTCATTATGGCCAAGGTCATGTTGGTAATCAACCCTATATGAACCAGGGAGCGGTCCATAGACCTCATCATCCTAGGCTCCCTTTCCTCGCGACACTCAATCTACCTGACTTATCGAGACTTACGAACGATCCTGTGGCTCATGACCCAGCTTGGCCGGCTGTCCCTACCAAGCTTCCTTCGGACATACCTAAGTTCAAAGGCAAACCAGGAGAGGATCCGAGCGAACACGTTATGACATTCCACCTATGGTTCTCTTCCAATTCATTGCATCAGGATTTAGTCCGTTTGAGACTATTTCAACGTACCCTTGCAGGGCCTGCGGCGAAATGGTATATAGAGTTACCTAGGGGTGCCTTTACTTTGTTCGACGACCTTGCGATGAATTTCCTTAATCACTTCCAGCTACCAGTAGGCTATGATGTTGGTACTGAACTCTTGTCGACATTTCGGCAAGATAAAGCCACCCATATTTCTGATCATATTCAGGAGTGGCGTAGATGGAAGAGATTAATTAAAGCCTTTATACCGCTGGAGTTCCTCCTTGAGTGGTTCCTCAAATATTTATTGCCATATATAGCGAAGGATGTTTCCACATCCAGAGTGCAGAATGAGGAACAAGCAATCTTTAGGGTGCAGGAACTAGACTTGATCTATGCTCAGTCTGGTTTGTTATATGAGATTATACCCAACGCTCGTCATTCTAGTTTCGATCCCAAGGTCAAACCTGGACCACATGCCGATGGCATTGTGGGTAGTACAAGTAATAAACATGCAGGTTCGGTTGTTAAAAAAGTTTCTCAGTTTTCAATCAACCAATCTGCCTCGGGACAAACTACAGCTTTGTCTTAGCCTTCCCAAACAGTGAATGTACTTGCTGTGCAGTCATCCGACCAGAAGGGTAACCAGTAACCCGGACGGAATAGAAAAAAGGGTAAAAACAATAATAATAAAAAGGGTGGGAATAAGAACAAAAATGCCAATAATAATGACAAGAACAGTAAAAATGCTGGGGGGGACAAGCAGAATAAACGTAAGGTTAAGTTTCCTTGCAAGCTATGTAAGGACGATCACCTCACTTACTTGTGCCCTAGAATGGATGAAGCTTCGAAGTTCATAGCACAGGGCCCAGCTGTGTTGACGAACCCTTTACCGCATAACCAGAATATGAACTCGAAGTCCCATGATCAATCTAGTGATGAAGATCCTACTGAAACTAGTGGTCGTGGGTGCATTAATATGGTCCGTGCCGTGAAAGTTGTGACGCGTGCGAAAGATTATACTTCGTCACAACCCAACCCAGGCAAAGAACCTGATCCACCAGGAACCCCTTTGCGCATTGAGAAACCTACTAATAAACCTGAGGCTGCACCTCGCATTCCTAAGGGGGTACTTAAGCATTCAGGGCATAACCCAAATGCTCGAGCCGCCTAGAATTATTCAGTTGTCGAGGACTTGGGCCATACTCCTTGTGCGATGTCTGCATTGGAAGTGCTTCAGATTTGTCCATCGCAAAGGAAGGCTTTGATTTCCGCTCTTGGTGTGAATGGTGATGATTCTTCCTCAGTGATCAAATTTGAAACCGCAGGACATCAGCCTCACTTTCCCTACTATGTGTCCCTTTTGGTACATGTAGAATGTCTTAATATGATCGTTAAGAGCACTCTGATTGATGAGGGCGCTGCTACTTCTGTGATGTCTTTGTCTTGTTGGAAGGGTCTTGGTTCTCCTGAGTTGTCAAAATCTATGACCATGTTAACTACTTTTGATGGGAGATCGTTTAGGTTGCACGATATCCTCCCTTCCCTTAAAGTCCGTTTGGGAGGGAAGACCATTGCGATCATTTGAGGTGGTTGATGCACCCCTCGACTACAATCTCTTACTGGGAAGGAACTGGATGTATAGTATGCAAGCCGTTGCATCTTCTGTGTTTCACGTTGTATGATTTCCACATAATGGGAAGATTGTAACGATTGATCAAATGGAATTCAAGAATCCGCCTGTTACTGCATCTTCGGAAGCTTCAGTTCTGAAAGTTGAACATTCCCAGCCGGCAACTGGGAGTGTGGGTGTAGGCATGTATCCATCCCTCATGGGAACCTTTAGTTGTCCTGCACCCGTCCTCATGATAGGATCTAGTTTCGATGGTGCTTCGACATCTACGAGATCGGTGCCTTTTCACACAAGTCATATGGGAGATCCTTGGATTCTTCCTTCACCGAGTCCTTCGAGTGAGCCCATTGAGACGAGCATACCATTGCCTACAGTCATGATAGCTTACCAAGCTAATCTTCAGTCTACTGCGCAGCCTTGTTCTTCCTCTTCGCGGACAGAGGAGGAAGACCCCTATGTGCTGCCGGCATGGGTAGTACAGTATTCTTATGCCCACGACTACCTTGATATGGTTTTCCTTTCAGATGAAGCGATTATCGAGGCCATGTCGGGAGTTGAGCCACCATGGGAGGAACTTCATCATAGGTCATATTTCCTTCCAGAGCTTGACCTTTTGGAGCATGAGGATTATAGGGAGATTCTTAGTCAGAAAGTTGGTAGACCTATGGTTCCATTAAGCTCTCCTAGTCAAATGGCTGATGGAAACATGGCGAACATATCGTCAACTGTTCCTATCAACATTTCTCGCAATCGTGGTACAATTGAGAATGTCTACATTGGGGCGGATTGTTCCCAAGATGAGATTCGAGAGTATACCGAGCTATTCAAGGAATTCCATGATATTTTTGCTTGGTCTTACGATGAGATTCCAGGGATTGACCCTCGGATTGTCGAACATGATATTAAGACTTACCCCAACGCTAAGCCTGTTCGACAGCGTTTACGTGCGATGAATCCTAGGAAAGCACCCACCATAAAGGCAGAGATAGGGAAGCTATTGAAAGCGGGTTTCATCTATCCCGTTCCCTTGACGGAGTGGGTTTCAAACCCCGTTCTGGTGGATAAGAAGCAGGGAGCGATCCGTATATGCACTGATTTCTGTGATTTAAATTGCGCTTGTCCTAAGGATAACTTCCCCACACCGTTTATAGATCAGATTTTGGATGAGTGTGCGGGTAGCGAGGTGTTCTCCTTTATGGACGGCTTTTCCCGGTATAATCAGATCCAAATTAAACCCGAGGACCAACACAAGACTACATTTATCTGTCCTTGGGGAACATTTGTGTATCGGAAAATGCCTTTTGGCCTTAAAAACATCGGAGCTACGTTTCAGCAGGCAATGACCTTGATCTTCCACAATCTCAAGTCTATCATTGAAGTATTTTTGGATGACCTCGCTGCTCATTCTTGCATGAGGATGTGTCATTCTTATCACTTGACATTGGTGTTCGAAAGGTTCCGGCACTATGCTGTTAGATTAAACCCTCATAAGTGCATCTTTTGCATGAAGTCAGGTCATTTGTTAGGATTCATCGTTTCGAAAGAGGGTATAAGAGTCGACCCTTTGAAGGTGGAGGCAATACTTCAGTTGTCTCCCCCATGCAATATTCATCATCTTCAGTGTTTGCAAGGCATGGAAAACTTCCTACAAAGATTTGTTGTCAACTTTTCCAATTTAACTAGAGGTTTCATGCGTCTCCTGAAGAAGGATACTCCCTTTGAATGGGATGAGCGAGCCCAGGAGTCCTTCGATGCACTTAAGCGAGCCCTAGCATCGGCCCCGGTGATTAGTCCTCCAGATTGTAGCCGTGATTTCCTATTATATGTGGCCGCGTCTTTAGAGATGATTGGTATGGTTTTGGTTCAAGAGGATGAGGAGCTCCAAGAGCATGTCATATATTATCTGAACCGAAACCTTATTGATGCAGAGAGTCGGTATTCTCATGTTGAGAAGCTTTCCTTGGCTACCGTACATGCGGTGCAGCGTTTGAGACATTATATTCTCCTTCGCCAGACCTTGGTTGTTGCCCATGTCAATCCGTTTCAATTCGTCCTCACATGTAGGATGATTGGGGGAAAGTATAATAAATGGATTGTCATCTTGCAAGAGTTTGATCTCGAATTTGTTTCGGCAAAATCGAAGAAATATTTAATCTTTGCAGAGCTCATATTGGATTTTCTGAGCGAGGCCGAGGAGTTGGTATGTGAAGATACGTTCGTTGATGAACACATTTTCTTGATCTCAACGGATGACCCATGGTATGGGGATATCATAGTATATATACAAACACAGAGGACCCCTACTCACCTCTCGCGAGATGAACGACGACGATTACGTCACGTTTCCAAGAACTACCTCATAGCGGACAATACTTTGTACCGCCATGGAGTAGATTCCCTTTTACGACGTTGTTTAACTCATGATGAGGTTGAGGCAGTGCTTAATGATTGCCATGGAGGGGCGTGTGGTGGTCATTTATCTGGGATTTTTACAGCTCAAAATATTTTAAGAGCTGGTTATTTCTGGCCGTCGATCTTCAAGGATTGTATTGAAGCAGTCAAGAGGTGCCACCCTTTCCAGGTGTTCGCACGTAATATGTGCTCAAAGCCTGCCCTGTTACACCCTATTATCACTGCCGGTCCCTTCACCAAATGGGGGCTCGATTTTATGGATTGCAACCCAGCTTCGGCTGGGGAGCACCATCATATCATAGTGGCTGTTGATTACTTCACGAAATGGGATGAGGCAATGCCTATAGTAAAATCCGATGGTGAGACAGCTGCTCACTTCGTATTCGACCAAATCATTACTCGGTTCGGGATTCTGAGAGAACTTATCACTGACCATGGCTCGCACTTTCAGAACCGTATGATGGAAGAGTTGGCATCCAAGTTAGGGTATAAGCAAGAGAACTCCTCATCTTACTATTCTCAAGCGAATGGATAGGTTGAAGCAGTGAATAAGTCACTTAAGTCCATTCTCCAACGAACCATCGCACAAAGCAAGATGAACTGGCATATTATGTTGTACCCTGCTTTGTGGGCATATCGAACCACGGTTAAGACTGCCACTAGTTTTTCTCCATGTCAGCTTGTACATGGAGTGGATTCGATATTACCGGTTGAATGCGAGATTCCTTCGTTGAATTTAGCCGTGGAACTCTTACCAGACACTTCGCCTTTGGAGGAGCATTTGGTTCACCTTGAGCAACTCGATGAGCAGCGTAGAGATGCCTTGGTGACTCTGGAGGTTAATAAGCATCGTGTAAAGGCCCAATATGATAAGTTTGTCCATCCAAGAGTTTTTAGTGAGGGAGACTTGGTCCTTTCATGGGATCAATCGAAAGAACCCTTCGGGGCAGGGAAGTTCAATCCTATGTGGCGTGGTCCTTACGTGGTCAAGTGTGTATTAGAGAAGGGTGCCTACGAGTTAGTGGATTACGAAGGGACGGCCTTGGCAGAGCATAGAAATGGGCTCTATCTCAAAAAATACTATGCATAATCTTTAGCCAAGGCTGCTTGTTGTATATTATTGTACAGTTTTTTTTGCATAGTTAGGTCTTGTTTATCGTGATCGGGTTTGTGATTAGTTTCCGTTTCTTGTGGCAGATGTCGATGGAATCTTCCACCTACATAGGATTCGCGGATGGTGCAAGCCATCACACTCAGCACTCAGCCTCAACTGCTTGGGTGATTTATACTCCTATGGGTCAAGTACTGTCTTCAGGAGGTGTATGTCTACGGCCATCTTCGAACAATGTTGCTGAATATAGCACCGTTATTGAGCTTCTACGGGATGCCATTTCGCATGGTGTTCTCTCTCTTGAGGTATGTCTTGATTCAGAGTTAGTAGTGTCATAGCTCAATGGTTTGTACCATGTTAGAGATCCGACGTTATTGAGGAGATTCTTACGTGTGAGATTGTTAGAACGGCAATTTGAGAATATAACATATGTACACATTCCAAGAAATTATAATTAAGTTGCTGACTTATATGCTAACTACGTGTTAGATTGGCATTTGTTTTATTCATCATAAATTAATCATAAACACAATTTTTACACATGTAAATAAATAAACCGATCACCATAAAACTTTTTATATACATAAAAAATGTGGTAATACATAGTGTCATAATACAAAATTGGGGCTTTGAAAGCCACCATCATATACACGGTAGTACAAAATAGATACACTCCCAAGTGTCTAGTCCTGTGGAGGTGGAGGAGGGTTGTGATCATGATATGTCACCACGGCTCTAGCTAGCCGCCGAAATAAACGCACCCATGCATGTGGTACACCCACCACCTATCTCTGCATAGCCTCAAGCAAGTCCTCGACTTGCGCCATGGGAACCCTGTGAGTCAGTTGCACGAAGTTGGTATGGATGTTTTGGAGCGTTCGCTCTGCATCCACACCGGTGATATCGTCTCCTCTTCCCCTCCGTCCATGACGTGGGAAGCCCTATGGTCGTCGTGGTTCCACATCTGCACATGAATGGTAGATGTCATTATGTATTGTCACCCAAAAACATGTCTTTTTGATTCCATATAATCAAGAAAACACAAAAAAATTAAATACTTCAAAATTTTTAAAAAGAGTGAGGGTCAAGATTCGTTACCTATGTCTCCATATGCTGATCCTGGTGGCAATGGCATGTCCAGATCCCCCCAGAAATCTATCCCTGCATAAGGGTAGCCATCTATGGCAACAATCTGTCATCGCCACCATGGAAAAAAGTCAACTGGATAGGGGTTGGCCACCCTACCACCCCCCAGTCTGTGCATCGCATCTGCCCAACATCGTTGGGCCGGATCTCGAACCCCATGGAGAGGAACATCCACTCTAGGGCTCAATCCTGGAACACGCTCAAAGAAAAACGTGCTCAAAATGCTGCCGAACCTGAAGTTCCATATCCTACCTACCTTACACTCACTGAGCTGGTGTTTCATGTTGCTCAGTAGTGAAGTGCTCCAGTCATAGATGGTTGGTGTCATACACTCCATCGCATAGAACATCGGTGGCTGAGAGGCCTAATGGAGTGATGCTAAGCCTGCTATCCTACCCAATGACAGTAGTATGGACTTTAGGCCCAGCACCTGTATAGTGTTGGTGGGAACTTGACTCCCCACCTTCTCAATATCTGGGTAGCAGTACACAACTATGTACTCATCGATAGTAAGCCCGTGACCTGCACCACCTCGAGAACGAAGGTTCACCACGTCCCCTCGTCTAGATAGACCTGTGATAAAGTAGATATCCTCCACCTCAATGGTGAGGGACATACCGTCTATCCAGAAGGAATCTGAGTCTGGATCCCAATAGTCTACCAGCATCTGTAGCAGTCCTAGTTTGGCCCTCAAGCCACCTAGGCACCAAAACTTGTAGAGTCCGCACCTTCTTAGAGCTTGTTGAGCCATTATGTCGACCCTTACTGCTTCCTCTAGTTCACCATGCTCGCGTTCTCGCCACTCTAGCACCATCCTGCATGAGAAATTGACCAAATGTCCATTAGATTCTTGTAAATCCTCTTGTGCGGTGTCATACGCGGTTTCCAGCCCCTTTTCTGCATATAGCCAGCCCTATACGCAGAATAAGCCTCGATACCTGCATGGGCCGCAACGCTCATGTAGAATTGGCCTTAAACACCTCATTTGACCATGAAAACTTGTAAAAATTGTATTGAAATGCAAGCTGAGAGCATGAGTAAATACCTGGAGGAAACGGTTGTGAATTCCGTCGGCTGGATCTCCTGGAATTTGCAGTTGAAAATCAGAGCTCCAATGGGTAAAAGTTTCAAATGATTTCTATTTTTTACTATTTATAGAAATTTTTTTAAATATTTGAAAATTTTTACCCCCTTTCCTATAGTTTTGACTGTTTCTAACCATTTTGGACTGTTTCTGACCTAATCTGTAATGTAGAAGACCGTTTTCAGTGCCGTTTCATCCTTTGGATTGACCCATTCGTACTGATCTCAGGTATAACATCTACACTGGAATATAGGTTAGGTTCACCACCATTTGCATTTTGCATGACCTTATGACCATGTCACTATATCCTTAGGTACGAACCCACTCTATTATGTCATGGAACCTTCTTACTGCTATAGAAGTGGCATGATATGAGTGGTAGAGCCTCACCTTACATGGGTACCCTAGTTAGCGCCTTATTTGTAGTTGGTTCCCATGCTGATGTTTCTCCCTTTAGGGTGTGGGAGTCTGTTGTATAGTATTGCCATGACATTTCGCAAGAGCCTCATACTCCTCTTGATCCTATGCTGGCCATGATCCCCCGGACTCCCTTGTATCAAGTTGTGGATGCATTATCATGAGCTTTGCCTATCTTATTGAGCTTTATGCTGGCTCCCCTGACATTTCCTTTCAGCCGTATAGCCCGAGCTTGTCTCATGTATAGCCATGCAGAGCCTTTCTTTATATCCTTCGTAGCTTGATTCCCTTTTTACCAGGAGGGGATTTTCCCCCGAGTGTCTATATCCTACACATGTATCCTTGCATTGAGCATAGTTATGTTCCACTGCTTGGAACTAGTTTGTTTGCCTTAAATGACACTTGTCTCCTCCTAGTTTGTAACTATAAAGCTAGTTTATTCTTTTTTCAAGCTTTTCAAATAACTGAAAAAGACCAAAAAAAAATCAAAAAACCAAAAATCCAGACAAGAAAAGATATTATCTTTGGCAGCTGTCGAGTCGTGTCGCCTTCGAACAGAGCACTGTATATCACATCCATTGGTTGGGTTATAGTTTGACTTAGGAGTTGTACTTGTTTTCTGAGTTTATCTCCACCGACTGGTTAAGCTTCCAGTCCCTATGGAGCCTCTATTTATGCCCCCTACGTCATAGAGATGTCCCAGTTTGCATATCGAGTCTATGCTACCTTCATTCAATCACCATACGCCGTTATGCTCTTGTTCAAAGGAAGTTGAAACCTGAGTTGGCCATTCCTCAGTTATCTTGACTTTGCATGTCGGCCATTCCCGGTACAGTTACTGGTTCGTGCACCTTATGATCGAGTCCTTCCACATTATACAGCCTTGCTGAGTACCTCATGTTGGATGATGGGGGATGCCTTAATGCCCTCCTTCCAACGTATTTCATCCCATCGACTTCAGATCATTTATTATGGGATTGGATTCTAGAGTCATTTTTGAGTGCCTTGAGACTTGCAGTCATCAGTGGCAGGTTCTCTCGCCATCGACAATTTTGGGAATACATCAATGTCCCCTGATTGATGGATTCTCTCAAGTGTTCAACCTCAACACATTTATTCACACTTGTTAGTTTGCACTCTAGTACCTTGATTTCCATTTTCATTATCGGTGGGTGATCTCGCGTCTGTTAACGGTATACATCAATGACCGGTAATCAGACGATGGACTACTATGTTCGACCTCGACACCTCTATTCGCATAGTAGGACATGTACTCATAGCGGTGTGTGTAGAAGACCTTCCAGATTGGGGGCATCCATTATATGCTACCTCCTTGATCATGCCAGTGTTCATGAGATTTCAGCTCTCGTGACTTGTTCCAGTATATGTCAGACATTTCCAGCCACTATGGAAATCTTGATCTATTGTATGTCTTCAACCTTTGTGGAGATCATGGTCCTTTGTATATCTTCATCATGGAGATTCTGATCTATGTATATTGTACGTGGCGATGACCACATATGTGTTATCATGTTTCATGCCTATTCATGGCCATTGTACTCTTATGTATCCGGGACTGCTATATGTATTTACAGTTATATGTAGAGTTGTATTATGGTATTATGTTGATTGGGCGGCTAGTATTCCATTTGGGTACCTTCATCACTCCACTTCTGGGATGGAATTATAATGTATTTCAGCCATCGTACAAACCCTCTGATCTCATACATTAGGGGGCATCTGTTATAGCGGATTTCACCACATTAGGTGAATCACACATTGTATGGCCTTCCCCTGTCCTGCTGCAGACTCATTAGCCCCTATGGACCACATTTTGTCTTTTGATGTGTCCTTGATCATCCCTAAAAACATAAGAAAAGTGATATACGCGTATTTTTCCCCGATAACTGCGTACATACGCGGATATTCCCCCTATAGTCGCGTACATCGAGATGTATGAATAATCCAAATCCTTTTGGAGCGTTCCTTGACTTGGATCCGACTCATATGACTCCTGGACTTCCATATGCCTTGAGATCGCACGGATTTGACCTTTCAGTATCCCTTTGAAAAGATATATAAGGAACCCCTTGAGACATTGAAAGCATAAGAGAGAATTGAGAGTAACGAAACTATAGTCCATTGTTGTCAGAACTTATGCTTGAGTCTGCATCCCTTTGTCCCTTGGAGCACTGTTGTGTTCTTCCGAAGCTTTCCTTTTGCTAGTGAGCTTGCTATCTGAGTGATGGAGGATTGAGGTGGTGGAGGCCCAAGTGGGGGATTCAGTTTCTCTGGTTCACAGACGTGCTGTTAGAGGTTGTCACTTGTAATCTCTAATTCATATTAATAGAAATATCTTTTCCTGTCCAGTAATGTGTATTTGAATGAATATTGTATCCATTGGAATATGTCAAATGCTTTTACATTATTGATTATATATGCTAGAATAGATATAACACCATGAAATATAGTATGCTTGTATTGTTTACTTATTGTTGAGGAAGTATTATATCAATTCAAGCCGAATATTGGAAAGCTCAACAGGGATCTACTTCAACTGTCCGAAATAAGGTACGAGGTTCGATCCTTTAGTGTTAGACATTTTATTTCTATTGCATATTGGGAAAGATTGATTTTTGGAGTCTAGCTATCTATTGTGGTACCCCAAGCCATAGGAATTTCTCTCCATAACACTAGGACATATAAACTAGGGCTATTGCTTGTCTTTTAGAACTCTATCAATATGCTCAGTTTAGATGGCGTGTTTCTCTATGACATACACAATATTTTTTTATGAAAATCTATAATATTGTAGAGTACGATCTTACGATTCTGAATATGTAATTTTTTCCTTCAAAACTATGTTTTATTTGTTTATAATTATTTTTCTAAATGGCACACATCAGTTTTCGAAAACAGATACATCGATTGTTTGTTATATAACTTTTGATTTCCATCACCATTCCCCAATAAAACTATATGTTGCACTAGACGAGATTAAACTCTATGATATTATATTTAGAAATCAAGGATTTCATTAATTTTTTCCCCTAAAGTGTTGCACCCACACATAACGTTTTAATTACAAGCTTTTGTGACTTCAATAATTAATAATAAAATAAATATTTCATGAAAAATTCTGAATAAATAGTGTTGCACTAGGCCCATATGTCATTTATATGTCTGCAATATTTTATCCCAAATTGACATCATTTACCTCATATATTGCTGCACCCGCACAAACATATATGTTAAGATGTGCTGAAAATTTGAAAACCCAATTTCACAGAAACTAATTTTATAATCATTTACACACATTTTCTATGCATAAATGATGTATATTATGAAAGTTGATTCAATTACCTATCTTTTCTCTTTTTACTTCATCTTCAAATAAGTTAGGGAAGTACCCCTAATTATCACCTAAAGTCAGAGTTTTCCATTTATTCCAGTATTATGTGGCATCTAAAGTGTCTTTAAAGGAGTCCATGATTGTGCATCAGCCTAGAGTGATTCAAAGAAACTCTTAGTCTTTTTGAAGTTTTAGTCGTCAAGGAGTGGTAACATGCAATCAACAAATTGATTCACTACTTTTGAACGTGTTGCATATTTTCCAAAAAAAATAGAAATAAATTTGCTCATGTATTCGAGGTCCCATGATGCTTTGCCTCTTATTCTCCCAATGAAGATGAAACAAATTCTACTTGCTTGTGAAGTGTATATCAATATGCATTAGAAAAATGCATGGAACAAAATATTATCTTGATCTTCATGATTTCCATGCTCCAAATTTAGAAGACTCTCAACTAAACTCAAAATTTCTAAAACAATGTAGTTTGAAACATATTTGATAGACATGATTGACAACATGTTGAGGACAAATGATTACTCTATCTTGAGAAGTGAAGAAAGCTTTAAATGGTTTCTCATTTCCAAAAACCAAGTAAACAATGATTTAGGTATTTTATAGCTCTCACTTTCTTGAATAATTTTCTCAACATACGGTTGTATTGCTATAAAATACATGTTCCATAAATTTGTACCATAATCAATTGAATCATATTTACTCAACACAATCGAAATAGCCTTAAGACATACCAATCTCAAGTATTTCATTCCACCAAGAAATAATGGTAGGATCATCATTCATAACATGGAGAACAAACTATGAAGTTCCTCATTCATAACAATATCCATGCTTGGATTAAAATTATATATCACTCCCCCGGATGTGGGTGATTCTCCTGGCATATCGATGCCTGACAGCATGCATCCTCCAATTTGCGCCAACTCGAGTCATCAACCCAATGGCATACATAATGTTAGCTTGTAGTTAATTAACGCGCCCTTAATTGGGTCGCACCTGGTGGCTCGATCCCCGAATAGGGCCCAGCTAACTACTCCCACCTTCCATCTGGCTCCAACATGTGTTCTCGATCCTCTTCCAACCAGGAAGATAATATGACACTAATGAGCACTCATTCACATGGCCCTTGCTTAAATGAGCACCAATGCGAGGATACGGTTCGGCTCTCTGAAGCGACGAGAGGAGTACCATATTATTTACGCGGGAAGTTGCAAGTTACAGATCCCATGTGCGGCTCACCTGATGCCCACTTTGACGATGTTTGAAATGGTGATTCTTTCCACTTCCCCCTTCATTCGCCCTCCCACAAATATCTCGGTGCAGCTCTGCAACATTCTTTTTGGCTCTGGTGTTTGCTCGGCTCTGCTTGTTTCTCTACTTCACTCATGCACTATGACCTGGCCGAGAGGAACCCCACTTCGAGGTAGAATACATCATTCTGGCAGGGAAGTGTAGCATCCCAAGAAGGCTAAGGAGGTAAATAATGGAAATGATAGCACATTTTTGGCCCCGATTTGAGCTGTTATAGAAAATTGGCAATCTGGTCAAGTGGTGGACTTCCTTTCCACGGGAAATTATGAAAATCAAATTAACTTTTACTAGTTGGTGAAGAACATATTTGGTAAATTGGTTGAAGAGGCTTTAGCAAACTGGACTACTGAAACTTCTTCCATCTTGGATGTCAGAGGTATGCTGGTGCATCTAGATTCCAAATCGGCTAGCCATGATGCCAGTTTGGTTGGAGAAAAATATTCACTCGAGAGGTGCTCCACAATGCATAGGTACCTTGCTCCAAACTTCTTGAGGCCTGACATGGTTAGGGTGTGTGCAAGAAGTTGAGGGACCTTTTAGATGCAATGGTGGAGTCAATTCAATCACTCTTGATCCAAAAAAAATAAATCATCCCAAGCAATCCCAAACCTGCCAAGCCTAGTCCCAAGGCTTCCAACAGGCATGCCAATTAGGATAGTAGACCAAATTGTGCCTCCATTTTATTTAAGCAAATCATGCCTCCATTTTATTTAAGCAAATCTCTCCTCCGTTTTAGTGAATAAAATCGCGCCCCCATTTTGGAAAACCTGTTTTTTTTAAAACAGGCCGAGCTCGTCTTTTTTGCCACATTGCAAGGCTCTTGGAGTTGGACGGAGAAAATATCGACTAGGAAAGCACGTTTTTGGGTGTGCCAAATCCATCCACCTCCACCTTTTGATCAACCTCCTCTTTGTGAGGTATTTTCCTCATTTCTTCTCATGTTTTTTCTCTAAGTTCGTCAATTTATTTTCCCTAATTTGAAAAAATAAAGCAAAATAAATTAATTTATGGCCAATGAAAACAAAAATCCCAACATAATTGTCCAATGGAAACCAAATCCCCAATTTAATCATAAAAATTAAATAATTTTGATTATTTACCGAAATTCATACCCAAAATTCACATGCCCAATGGAAACCAAAACCCCAATTAACTCATAAAAAAATAGATGAATTTCAGTATTTCCATATTCATATTGACAAGCATCCTTGTGAATCCATACCAAAATTCACAAATATGCAAATTTTGTCAAGCACATTGCAATTTTTCATAAGTAATTTACATGCCCAATGTAAATCAAAACCCCAATTAACTCATAAAGAACAAACGAACTTCACTATTTGCATATATGTATATTCGTAAGCATAATTGTGAATCCAAAACAAAATTAACAAATATGCAAAGTTTGTCAATTATATAGCATGCTTGGCTACAACTAAAAAAAACTCAAGTAGAATTCATATATTCCCTAAAATACATAAACAAACATCGTAAATCCCTTGCCTCTATCCGAAATATCGAAGTTCGTCTTCCAAAAACATCAATAAAAACCTTATAGTTTTGATGAAACTTGCTAATGCAAGTGTTAAAATAAGGTATAGAAGCTTCCCATGGTTTTAACAAATATTTACTCTTGAATGAAGGGTACTTTTTGGTTAAGGTCAATACAGAAAAGTTCAACAATAGACTCTACGAACATGAAGATACATAGGTAGGTTGATGTGTTTGATTAAACATGCCAATCACATACTATCATACATGATATAATCCAGTGGAAACCTTGCAACCATAAAATCCACTATACACAATTGCATTTAAAGTCTCTCATGGGTATATAGAAAGAGGGCATATAACTAAAATAACATCAAGTGAAATCCATACATGGCCCAAATTAAATATAAACAAAGATCTACTAAATGGACTTTGGAGACCAAAAAACATCATGCTACAACAAATAATTACACATCTAACAAAATCATTGCCTATAATAGGATTGTATTCATCAATAGCACATTATGCCACCTATTCTAGGGTCTAGTTGTTGCCTCTACCCGCTATCTAGGAGCTGGTCGTGCAAAGGTAATAGTAATCACCTCACAATTTCAATGAAACTTCATAATCCAAGCATTAAAATAAGCTAGAGGAGCTTCGCAATCAACATATGCACTCAAGACACTTTATGTGCACATGCATACTTAAAATTTGGAATTAATACTTGAATTTATGACATAAATATGAAATGAAAAAATGTTAAATGTTTATTCTTTACTGCAAAATTCAAGATGAAATTTTAAATTTACATGATAGATTTAGTTTATGTTGTTATTTTTCGTACATTAGTTATACAATTTTCAGTGCTCAGAGATGTCATTATATCATGTGTTTATATTTCTAATGATATTTTATTTGTATTTATGACTGCAGTGGCTACTATGGATAACAATGTAGAGATACTGAGGGTTATTGGCCATCTAAGGGAGATTGATTCTGCTTGGAGGGGTGGAGATGAGCTCCGCTACTCCTTGCCATATTCTTTGTTGTCTATTGTTGATATGATCACAAGATTGAATGATTCTTTGTATAGAATCACATCGTACAGGGAGAGGAAAAGACAACAATACGTTGATGGGTTGAGCTACAACGAGGTAAAAAATCTCAAAATAACAAAACAACACATATGTACATTTTTTAGACTGCCCGGGATGGATGAAATTCTAGAGATCAACATGTCACATATTTTTATTGAGTGGTGCACCTTTCCACCCATCAAAGACTATTGGAAGGATAGGTGGTATATGGTTTTTGACATTCCCCCTCACAATAATAGGGAAGTACTGTTGTACTTCCTCTGAAATTTGTATGTAGATTTTGTGATGGGTAAACATGTCAACTATGTTGACATGTTGGGATTCCAGGGAGTTGGTAGGGGAATTTCGCAACATCAACCCAATGCTAGGCATAGAGATGCCAATCCACATATACCTGCACCTCGTGCCCAGCTACCGAGGGCAGACATTCCTCTTGCACATGACATGGTTTCCTAGACACATGAGGCAATTTTTACTCTAGCTGAGATGGTCTCTCGACACAAGACCACTATTGACCAAGGAGCGCCCTCTTCCTTTGTTGGGGTACAACCACCATCTTCTAGTGGTGGAGGGACATCTATTGGTGGGGATATACCAGCATCCCATGTGCCTCAGAGCGAGCCACACGTATACACATCATGTGGGGGACCCTGTTATGGTCCTGGACCAAGACATGGTACCACTACGATGACTGGTGGTCAGGTAAGGACATTGTTAAAAATATATTATTGTTCAATTTTTAATTTTTCCATACTGTATGTAACATATTAAAAGATTGATATTAATATTTAACATACTGTATGTAACATATTAAGATTGACATATTAATATTTACTCTTGCATGAGATTGATGCCTCTCACGGGGGTGGTACTACACCTGGTGTGGTTGTACCCAAGGCCCAAACAACCACCATTAAGGTAATATTTAAAAATTTGTTGTTTTGTTAATACATATCATTTTGTTAATGCATGTGTTAGTCTTGATTAATTTATTAAATTGTCTAATATTTACAATTTTTGAAGTTGCAGGAACCCCACCTAGAACATGATGCTGGAGACATTGATATCAACAACATAGTCCAAGGTGGAATTTACAATTACTTGAAGAATGTAAGTGCATGGGTTATGACCGAATCTTGTTCGAATTATTTAAATTTCTTACTGTACACTCCTTTATAGATCGCTAATATTTATAATTTTAAAACTTGCAGATGCTATTAGCATATGAAGAGGGGCAAGAAATTCATGGAAGCGGTCACTCCGATGGGGGAGATATTTCCCAGGAAGGGGTAAGTATATTACAACATGTTAGTTTTTGAGTACATATTATTCCATCCATTCAACTCCATGTCTAACTATGGTAACAGTTTATGACTGCAGACATCATCGCAGATCCCTGCACTTCCTCTTTGGTTTAGATCTCCCTATAGTCCAAACGTAGATAAGGGGTTTTTTTACACTATATGACCCTCTTCCTTGAATAGAGTGGGTGTGCATGAGGATCAACCTACTCATCCCATGGTAATTGTTGGAGGAGCTAGTCGACTAGCCGACTAAGTCGATCGACTGACTAATTAGAGATTGGGTCGGCCACCTAAGGTCGTGTCAGTTGACAGAACTGATACGTAGTTATTTGTAAATGTCTTGTAAATCATATATATGAGGCCATTGAGCCAGATGAGAACTTGGTTCAGTTCTGTGTATTGTATGGACTCTTCTATTATAATATAATCTATTATTCCTACATCTGTGTTCTTGTCTCTTGTCTCTAATATGTCTGTATGCTTTTAAATGTGTATTATTGGTAACCCTTCGTGATATGTGAGATTACAACATTGGTTTTGTTGTCAGTAGTACATGTCTAAGATGAATACAAGCAGATGATATCAGAGAAGGAAATTAGGAACTGGTGGGAGCACAAGATAGCAAATTATTTGCAAAGTTACGTGTGAAGAAATAGATTAACGACTGCTCAGGAAAAAGAAAGATTCTTTACTGAAACCCATGAGAAGTTTGTAGAATTGGTACCCCATCTTTTGAAGAATTTTCTAGATGAAAAATCTAGAAGAAACTAAAGAGAAACAACTGGTAGAGAAAATGATTTGAGGGGGAAGGACAAACCTATCAGAGTGGATTGAAAAGATCACCGATGATTTCTACGAGGAGAAATATATAGAAGAAAGAACTTCGGCAGAGACCATTCAAAAGAAATTCTATACATACCTTACTGATCAATTCATGTGCCCCTTACTAACATTTTTTTTCAAGTTCCTGATAGAAGAAGGAGTGGGTCATATTTTCAAACCTCGTCCATCACTACACAAACTGCCATAAAATACCAGCTGGCCAGAGAAATTCATCACAAAAAGGGAGTGGGAATATTTCCTAAGCAAGTAAACAGAACTATCCAAGCTTTCTAAAGAATCGAGTAGGATATGGGGGGGTAGATAGTCGTATGTCAGGGTAAAGTTGAGAGGATTCTAGTCGACTAAAAGAGATACCATCACCAACGATGAAAAGTCAGCCTAAAAAGGAAATCAAATGGACAATGTCACACAAAGGTACAATGGATTTAAAAAAGATAGAGAGAGAGAGAAGAGGCTGAAAATGAGGGAAGAAAGAAGAGAAAGAGCTCTAGCACTGCAAAGAGGAATGAGTACTAGGGTGACAGACCAACAAAGAAATCTGCCAGAGTCGGGTCATGACCGATAGGAAGAAGGCATTGATGAAGAAGTGTCAACCATGGAAGAATATTTGTGGATAGAGCAGTGAGAACCTCTCCAAATATAAGTCCCTCAAGAGATAAGACCTCTGTCTCCAACGAATCTGAGTACTAGAATGAAAGCCATTGTCGAAGAGGACCTCAAACTAAGAGCTGGTGAGTTTGGTATATGGAGCTGACTAGAGGACAAGGTAAACAATGATAGTCATCTACTTATCCATCGACCAAAAGAAGGAAAGTGGGTCACGCTTCAGTCATACCCATATAACCAAAGTATCCACTTACTTTACTCGACACACGAAGGAGCACCCCCCTGCCAAATAAAGCTTTGGAGAATACAGAAGAATCAGACCTATAGACAAATAATTGTAGTTGGACATCCACAAAAGAATTCGACCCCAACCGACTGCTTGTCGGAGAAGAAACGACAGATAAAAAAACCGATGGAAATGAGAGCTCTCTAGACAATAGTTCTGCACAAAGAAATAAACAAATCATCCCACTACCCCCACCACCGTAACCTCCTGAAGAAGACAGTGACAACGAATCCGACATGGGTCACGGATCAGTGCATAGCCCTCTATATGAGGGCGACGAATATCCCAAACGACATTGGTTCATCTACGATTCAAACCAAGTCACAGATGAAGATAGACAGATGGCGCAGTTTGCTGGTGCCTTGAGGAAAAGAGAATTAACATGGTATATGACCTTTTTTGAAAGAACCCCTCGAGAAACTAAAGCATAAATCAAAGCACAAGTCTTATCGTTATCATTCTTTAAAACCCCAAATGCAAAACATATGGCAGCTAAGAAATAAAAAATGACATCACAAAATCTAGCAGAATCTATTCGCGACTACGACAAACGCTGGAAAGACCTTCTCAGCCAACTCGATTATGTAATTGATGAACAATTGCTAATTCAATGGTTTCTTGCAGGCCTTTCACAGAAAATACGATGGCATATAAGCTTGGAGACATTGAATACATATGAAGATGCACTTACTAAAGCCTTACAAGTGGAAATGCATGAAGACTTCCCAGCATATCCCACAGATAATAGACTGGAAGAACAACTCTAGATCATGTAGAAATCCTTAAAAGAGCTAAACCTTAAGAATTAGGACATCTAGTGCACGAAATGTTCAACGACCAGACATTCAAAAGATAACTTCTGACAAAAGATCAGCTGATAGGACGTTCGATTTTTGCAAACAAAGTGTTTTTGTGACATATTCCAAGAACATGGAGAACACACCACAAAATATTTCTCGTTTAACATGAAGAAATGCAATCTGTGAAACTAAAATCATACCACCACTGACTATCACCTAAACCTAAAAAAATGACAAAATTACCAGGCAGTCTATTAGACGAATGCAGTTGCACAGAATAACGAGAATACTCAATACGAACAAAATCAAAGGTATGATGGTCATCAATATGAGCACCGGTTCGACAACTGACATGGAGGATATGGAGGTCGAGGTCGATTCTCTGGGAATCACGACAACCAACCATGTCGACCCATCCAATGTTTCACATGCTACAAAGAAGGACACCGATATGCAGACTGTCCATATAAAGACAGAACTGACTTAAAATTTTGTACTAGTTGTGGAGTAGGGGATCACTCATTGGAGGATTTCCCTACTATGATCGATAAAATTAATAAGAAGAAAAATTTTAATGTCTTGTCGTGCATACAAAAACATGATATTATCAATACAAAGAATTTGCATATAGTAACCTGACAAGGGACAAAAATTGGGGATGATAATCCACAAATAAGCAAAAGAAAAGAAAAGAATGATTATCTTGATCTAGTTAAACAAAAACAACTATATAGAGATGCAATGAATGTATTTAGAGAATTTGCGCAATAGGAAGAAGTTGACGATAATCGACAAAGCACAATAAAATAATTAATACACTTAGTACAAAATGATAAAATGATATCTCAATTCATCGACTTATTGTATAAAATAAAACATAACAATAACATAGAAAAACAAACAAAGAATATATTTAGCCTAAAACAAAAAGATAAAAGTGATGCCGACCCACTTGTCGACCTAGAAATTGAAGGATACTAGGTTCGACAAGTTGTGCTCGACTTCGGATCACAAGTAAACATTATGACTTGTGACACTTGGGAACAACTGGGTAGACCTCGACTATACGAGTCAGGAATATACCTGAAACTAGCCTACCAAGGCCTGATTGAGCCTATCAGAGTTTGGAAAAATGTCGACACAATAATAAAAGAAATATCGACTAAAGTCAACTTTGAAATTATTGACCCTAAGGAAGGATCCAGCTCCTTCCCAGCGTTAGTAGGTCGACCTTGGGGAAGAAAAATGAAAGCATCAATACCTTTAGAAAAGGAAAGGATAAAACTAAAAGGGAATGGACAAAAAGTCATAGTACCTATCCATCCATCCCAAGGAGAAACTTGGATAGAACCTATTAATGAAGAAGTTGACATCTGAAAACTATATTAGATACAAAACAATGAGTACTACATAGAACCTAATATCTATGGTGAACTGCACTTAGGGAATCAAGATTCAGCAGGGTACAACTCAGACGTAGAATTATATGATTGGGAATTCGAGAACTACAAAACAAAAGCAAGAGGATGTTGGACCTTTCAAAAAGTACAGAAGAAACTAGTCCAACAATGCTTCGTGTGTCCATCATCCCAAAAATATTTGAAAAGAAAACCAGAGAATATCCTACCCTGAAACCAACAAATGTAAATATCACACAAGTCCCAAGATATAAAGAAAGAGAATCACTAGCTATGCACATAGAACAAGTATCCAGGAACATTGATGAACATGGCCAACTCCAAAGCCTAGTGGAAACTTTCATAGGACAAGATACTAGATGGTGGGATACCCATCAATCAAGACTGTAAACATGGACAACAGATTTGACTTACTTTATAGAAATATTCAGAGGAAAGAAGTTAACTAATCAAGCCCAAATACCTATATTTATCCAAGGATAGGATCCAGAATACCACATAAGAACATGTGAAAAAGAATGGAAAAGACTTGGGTATAAGGAAGAACGTACATGGCCACACCTGTTTCCATGAACGCTATCCGAGTTACCAAACAAATGGTACAAAATGGAAGAGGCTCGAGGTCAAACATTTCTATGGCATGAACTAAGAGATAATTTTATCAAATATTTCAGCTTTATACCACAAAATGAAAACTTTATCGAAACTAAAAAACAAATCAAGGAATTTGTAGAACCAACGGAGAACAAAACCCTAAATATTACCGACCGACAATAAAATGCAATAATATACAAACCGGGACAGTACCATAGTCAACAAGACTACAGATGGAAAATGAAAATCTGAAAGGAAAAAGATTTATATGGAAATCAAACCATGCTAAAATGACAAAACCAATTCGCACAGTACTCAAAGTCAAGACAACAGATAAAGGAGACACCTACCGAATGACTGTAGCAGACTTTCTTGCTACATTTTCATAGTTTCAAGAAAGGAGTCGAATAATCAATGAAACAAAATCACTTGAATGGTTAGACGCTAAAGTGAAAACTAAAGAAGTCGACATATCAAATGATGATCAACCAAAAATAGCAAAAATTGGAGACTATTGGACTAAAGCACAAACAACAGAAATAGTAAACCTACTAAAAGAATTCCAGGATGTATTTGCTAGAGACTATAAGGATCTCAAAGGTATAGTACATGAAATGGGTGAAATGAAGATCAACATTAAACCTGATGTTCAACCTGTAAAGAAAAGACCATATAAACTAGCTCATAAATACAAAGAGATAGTCAAGAAAGAGATTGATAATATGCTTGCAGCCGGAATTATCTACCCTATTGACCAATCAGAATGGGAAATTCCAATGGTTGTTCAACCAAATCCTACATGATCCAACCAAGCTAAGGATTTGTGTCAACTTCAGAGAACTCAATAAAGTTACACTAACAGACCCATTTTCGACACCTTATGCAGATGAAATCTTAAATGAGGTTGCAATACATGAATGCTAATTGTTTATAGATGGATTCTCAAGTTATAAACAGGTACCCATATCCAAAGAAGACCAAAAAAAGACAACATTCGTATGTGAATTTGGCTAATTTTCTTACAGGTTTATTCCTTTTGGACTAAAAACCGCACCTGTAGTATTTTCAAGAATTGTGGTCAAAACATTTCAGGAATACATTTACAAAACAATGGTAGTATATTTCGACGATTGGACAATATAATCTACACTAAAAGATCATTGCATATGGCTAAGGCTCATGTTGGAATGATGCCGACAAATCTAGCTATCTCTGAACATCAAGAAATACATATTTCTGACCCCTATAGGGATACTATTAGGAAACATTGTCTATAAAAAGGGTATTAAGGTCGAATTCACAAAAATAAAAATCATTCTCGACTTAAAACCACCAGTGAATGCAAAACAAGTTAGGGTACTACTCGTTCATACAAGATATTACAGAAAATTCATATGATACTATTCAGATATGACATACCCACTAGAAGAACTGTTAAGAGAAGACCAGGAGTTCAACTGGATAGAAGAATGCAATATATAATTTGAAATGCTAAAAAGAAAAATAATTGAAGCACCAATTCTAATATTTCCAAACTGGTTGACCAAATTCCATGTACACAATGATGCATCAGTTTTGGCAATAGGAGAAATCCTAACTCAACCAAGAGATGACAGAATGGACTACCCTATAGTTTACTGCAGTAGAAAAATAAATAAACCAGAAAGAAACTATTTGACAACAGAGAGAGAAGCATTAGGAATGGTCTTCGCACTATAGAAGTATCGAAACTACCTACTAGCCAATCCAATTGTCTTTTATACTGACCACCAAGCACTAAAATACCTCGTAAATAAACCCTTACACCATGGGAGAATTTGTCGATGGATACCTCTATTCCAAGAATTCGAATTTGAAGTCATTGTAAGACTAGGGAAGTTAAATGTCGGACCCGACCACTTATCACGAATTGACATGGGAGAGGAACCGACAGGAGTCAAATATGACTTACCAGATGTACATTTATTCAAAATAGAAGCAGTCCTGACAGAATTAGAGGAAATAGCTTAGTTTTTAGAAGATGTACAAGCACCAGAAGGCATGAGTACGAAGAAGAAACAAATCTTAGCGATGAAAGCTGCACCATATAGCCTCATAAATGGATTCTTATATAAAATGGGCTTGGACGACATCCTCAGAAGGAGTGTATTAGAACATGAAATAAATAATATTATGTATGAAGCACATTATGAACCTGTGGGAGGACATTTTCAAGCAGACACAACTGGCAAGAAAATCCAACAGTCAAGGTTGTGGTGGCTGACACTTCACAAAGACTATAAAAAGTTTATAATCCAATGTGATAGATGTCAATGCTTGGGTTGACCTTTTCCTAGCACAAAAATTCCATTAATGTCAGTAAACCCAATTTTGACATTTGAAATTTGGGAAAACGGCTTCATAGGACCATTTACCATACCAGCAAAAAGAATAGGTGTAAGGTACATAATAACTGCAGTAGAGTATATAACCAAATGGGCAAAAGCAGAACTGGTCGACACATGTTCCAGTGAGATAGCTGCTAAATTCATATATGAAAATATAATCACCGGGTTTGGATGCCCAATAATGCTAATTAGTGACCAAGGGTCACATTTTATTAATAAAACTATTAAAACACTAACAGATCTGTTCCAAATTGACCACCGATGGAGTACAGCTTATCACCCTCAGTCGAATGGAGCAATTGAAGCATTTAATAAAACATTAACAAAAGGCCTAACAAAAATATGTAACACCGACAAAGACAACTGGGATGAAAAGATACCTACAGTACTATGGGCATACAAAACAACATACAAGCGCTCAACTGACCAAACACCATTTCAACTAGTTTATGGACAAGAAGCAGTAGTTCCACTACACTTTTGACAACAAACACCTATTATCACAGAGATTTTACATGTCGATGTCGAACAAGGAAGGAAGGACCGACTGATACAATTAAGTAAACTAGAAGAACATCAACTGATCACTTTAAAACAACAAAAGGCATGGCATGATCGCAACATCAAAAAAAAGAACTTGTCGCTAGGGGACCTTGCCTTATTATACAACAGTCGAGTAAAAGTCAAACCCAAAAAGCTACATACATAATGGATGGAGCCCTACGTTGTCGAAGAGATTCATGCCAACAAATCAGTTCGACTAAGGATGTTACAAGGCATAGTATTTTAGAAACTTGTTAATGGTGCCCGACTAAAGTGGTACAAAAACTAAAACAAGTTCAAAAAAAAAACATATAACGACTGTAACGGTTAGACAAAAACTATAAAAATATGAAAAAAAAATACAAAAAGAAAAATAGAACCGATATCCATCAAACAAGATGACAGGAAATCAACATTTTGACAGCTTACATTATACCCACCAACATACCACCATCGACCATTCATAGGATTGACATCAACCAACGACCCCAAAAGTCCCATCGCGCCTTCATGAATACGAGTGCCAAAATCAAATCACCATTAACGCAAACTCAAGCGATCGCGCTGGACCATCACATTTGCCATTAATACACCCATCGAAAAAAATGTCAAACACATCGCCAATAAATATTAGACCAGAAGATGATCATTTACAATATTTTGAATGAAGAGAGCAACGTAGCAAAAAGAAAACCGAGAACCAAGAAACTATAAGAAAATTCAAACGCATAAATGAAAAAATGGAACCAAAACAAACCATAGCTGCAGCCAAAACTAATGAACTACAAACTGTTGAGACCCCATTAATGAAGAGGCTAAGGAACATAAAGAACACCAAGGTTCAAGAGACCTCATGGGAGAAAACATGGGCCGAGATCAAGGAATGGGCCTATTTCGACAAGAAACCAACACCAGCCATAGAGAAGATAAACCATAGTACTATCATGAACTACATGAACACACTGTTCATGGCAATTTTTGGAGGTACAATGGAAACAACAGTTAAATTCATCATAAGCTGATACCACAACGATAGATTCTACTTCGACAGGCTAGTGGAGATCTCTGGCGAAGTAATATACAAATTGACTGGTTTATCGAACTAAGGTGACCCAGTACTAGTCGGCATAAAAGAAGGGCTGGTATAGCAACTAACCGGATCACCATTAGGAAAAAACTCAAAAGGTCTAATGACTAGCCAGATACAAGCTCGAACGCCACAAATTGTGGCTAAAATCATAGCAATGGGGCTTACACCCACAGGTCGAGGAAGCAGCCTAAAATTAGATATGCTAGAGGCAGTGGATACCATTGCCAACACAAGGAAAATCTACAGATGGGATGACTATGTCACTGACATTCTCAAAGGCATCTGTAAAAAAATCCCAGGAGTCGAGAGGGATTATAAGGTTCGCGTCCCTTATAATATGGATAGTGATGTACTAGTTGTGCCCTGTCGGGGATAAGCAGTTTCAAGAACCTACAAGATTCCATATGTGGAGATTCAAACCATTCACCTAGAATAAAACAATGAAGGAACTGGAAAACGATAAGGTGTTGTTGGAAAACGGGTTTCAACAGCTTAAAATCTAGACAACCAGATGGAGGGTGCCCCAGAACATCCGACGAAGTCTGCTCAAAACCATGCACATACAGCTTGAACTTGACCATACAGTGGTTTGGTACATGCAGGGCTCCAAGGAAAAAGCAAAGACTCTTGACTACTATCCAACAGTCGAAGAGATCTTCTCGGAGCTAGCTCAACAGTCTGGCACAAAATTGCAGATACCAGCAAAGGTCAATGAGACAACCCTAGCAATAGAGGAGCCACTCACCAACTAAGAAAAAGAATAATACTATGAACTTTGGCTATACGTCAGCACATTCATGTCATAGGAAACACTAGCACAAGACACCATTTGACTACAAATTACAAACATATCGTCGACAACCAAAAGGGAAGGGGCACAGACAGAATAGGAGGTAACCAATCCAACTGAAGAAAGTGTCGACCCAACTCAATAAAAAGGGGGAGGAAAAGCACCAGGGGATGACATGGAAACTAAAAACCTCAAGTATTCTATAACCAAAGAAAACATCCATAAGCTATCAAAGGAAATAATAGCTTTAAGGGAAAAGAGAAAAATTTAGGAACATAAATAGGGGAAGGGGAAGCACAAGCTTATCATCAAAGAATCATTAGAAGATGAAGAAGAATTAGCAGCCATGACAGTCAACATCATATAATATGCCACAACAATCAAAATTGCGGTGGAGGCACAGTTCCAAAAATATGTCGAAGCGGGAGCACAGCAAGGTCAGCTAAAAAAGGTAAAGAGCACAAATATCTCAACGACCGAAAATGTTGTTGATCTAGTGTCTACACCCCAACCTTCATCCCCAACAAAATTCATGTAGGAAACACTTCTAGAGCTCCCCTCAATAATCCCAGTTGACATATGCAAGAATGATATGCCGAAAAACTTGAAGGAGAGGTTTGACCGAGATAGACACTTCCAGGCGTACATCAAAAAACTACCTGTGTTATTCACCTCTATGCGAAAAGATCACCACCAAAATGCCTCTATTTGAAATTGGTGGGTCACTAAAGCCTGCTCCTTCAAAACCTAGCTGAATACCCCAAAAATCGAGGTCTGTGGGATTCATAACATCCACATTTGTGAGGAACCCCGACACGACCCCCAACCCCCTCCACCAGCTAATGAACCAACAGAAAATGAGGAAGAAAGAACATGGAAGAAATAAATCAAGAAATCTACGAACTGTTCTCAGACATCCTGGAAGGTTCACCCCCACAAATCGACAATCCAACACTCGAACACATACCCACCACTCCAATCACACCCGACCATTCACCATCACCATCACCACCACCACCCTCCAACCTAGAACCTGCAACCAAACTAGCTGCACCTCAACCATCTCTACAGCAACCATCAGTACCAACAACATCTGTATCTAGACCCTCTCTACAAAATCCCCCAGATACAGAACCAACAGCAGCACTCATACTGCAGCCCTAACCAAAAGTTCCCCTAACCACTTCAGACCGGCAACCAGACAACCCATTCCAGAAATTTTGAATTTTACAGGTACATAAGTACAACAACAAGAAGAGAAAAATAATAAGAGAAAGAGAGATAGAAAGAAGAGGGACCATCAACCATAAGAGACAATGGTTCACATCAGCCAACTTGGGTCGACCACTGCAATCGATGCAACAAAGCTGAGGGATGGAGAGTTGGGACAACTCTTGGAAACCCTGTCCATCAAAGCAAAGACAAAGAGCTAGAATAGACACAAGGATCTCAATGACAATGAAAGAGAACAAGTCGAGTTCCTAAACAAATGTCGAAACCTTGCGTAGTCTGTGAAACCGGGACCAGTAGAGGTCGACACCGACAAACTGCTAGAGAAAGTGTATCAGCTATTTGAAGTCATGGTGTCGGCATTACAAACATAGATGCAGAACACAAGAGAAGAGAAAAAAGAAGAAACAACTCAACTACTGATGCAAGAACATACAACTTTCTCCGAAGCTTACAAAGTGCTTCAAGATCACATGAAGTAGTCGGTCATCACAGAAGGAGTACTACGGGACTGGCCTGCTTATTATGGGCATGTCTTCCAGCAGACCCGATAGACCCAGCCAGAAATCCAAGCACTAGAGAAGAGGAAGAGCATGGAAGAAGCACTCATAAGCACCATCAGAGATCAAATCGTGCTTGAAACAAACAAACTGCAGAAGCTCGAGCGACAAGCACACCAGTAGGTGCAACAGGCAATTTCGATCTTAGACAAATTAGACATCATCTATCCGCAAATAAAATGACTTCTGGAGATGGAAGAAGAAAAATACCATTTTTTGGGTCCCGACATGGAAAGGATAGCAAACGTTTCCATTCAAGAGAAGATTTTGACACTATTAAGCCTTACAACATTAACCATCGACATCCAAAAAGTACTGCAAAGTTGGACGGAATTTCAACATCAACTGGCAGTGATAGTAGAAGCAATTGTGGAATTTTGTGTATAGAAAAGACCAACTATCAGACTTCACAACCCATAAAATCATAAACAAAGAAATAACTATTGTAGACAACCAAATAATTTTTTAGTACCTCCCTTGTTTCTTCAGGATGAAGAACAGTTTTGTTCATGGGGGAGATGTTGGAGGAGCTAGTCTACTAGCCGACTAAGTCAACTAGATGACTAAGTCAATCGACTAACTAATTAGAGATTAGGTCGGCCACCTAAGGTCGTTTCGATTGACAGAACCAACATGTATTTATTTGTAATTGTTTTGTAAATCATATATATTAGGCTGTTGAGCCAGATGAGAACTTGGTTCAGTTCTGTGTATTATATGGACTCTTATTTTATAATATAATCTATTATTCCTACATCTATGTTCTTGTCTCTTGTCTCTAATATGTTTGTATGCTTTCAAATGTGTATTATTGGCAACCCTTCATGATCTATGAGATTACAACAGTAATGTACACACTTCCAATGGCAGTTGTTGGTTAGCTATGAATTCACTTCATAATTAGTTTTTCTTAATGTTATTTTTGCATGTATATAGCATCAGGATGTAGAGTCATACATGCCAGACCTTAGTGGGGTTGTTGATTTTGCGGTCAATGTTGCATCTACAATAGGGATAAGTCACACTGAGGTACATCTACTCAAATATTTTTGATTGTACATTTCATTTGTATTGTTTATGGACATGCATGATGTCAAACTATTTTATCATTTATTGAATGTAGCCACACCCTGGTCCATTAGTGCACATAAATAAGGTTTAGTTTCAACCCACGGATCCTCTTACTACTAAAGAGTCCTAGCATAATCCCCTAGAAATGGTTTTTTTGGTGAGATGTTCATTTTTTACATAATTGATTAGTACTTTCTCATTCATGTACATGTTGATAATTATTTGGATAATTGACATTTTTTTTAATCGCAGAGAAGCATTGCAGAGAGACTCTCTACAAGGAGGAGGACACCAGAGGCACCTATACGCCCGACACCAGAGGCACCTATACCCCCGATGGATGTAGTGAGCCTTTGTTTTATTTATAATTGAGTCATATTTTAAATTTTCAAACTTTGTTATTGTTGGACAATACTAGTTTAGTTACCTGATTAAGAAATATTGTCATTTATTTGCAGTCGCCAGAGATGCATAGTGGTCGTAGACAGAGGCGACAAGCATCAAGGTCCGGGAAAAACAAGAGAAAGTTAGATTTTTGATGTGTTATTCCAGGACAAATATGTATTTTTATGTACAATCTGGAGTTAGAGTATAGGGGCGCAGTCCAGGATAGATGTACTTTTGTTTGCACATGTACATGAAATATGTTTTTGATACATGTACATTGACAGGCCATAGATGGGCCTTCTATTTTTGTATTCTAACTTTCATGATATAAAAAATATTTCATATAAAGGCTCTTGAGATATTCATGGTTCGGTCTTTTAAGTGTGATTATACACGTGTGGCCAAGAATGTTTCTATGTGTAATGTTCCCAATTTTTTATAGATTTTACGATTGCATGGAGATATCAGTTATAAATTTGAGAATAATGCGCAATTAGAATATTATGTAATGACAAAAATGTACATTTTAATTTTTTTTTACCACAACCCAATTGCATATACAATGTTATATTAACAATGTTAAATTGTATTCACAAAGGTGGAACATACCTAATACACATAAGCACCCAGCACAACTAAGAAACTGATCCAACTAGGTGGAATACAAAAGCACCTTACCCACATAACAACCTAACAAACTTTTAAAGGATGCACGAAGTTGACACACCTAAGTGATGCACCTGTGTGGTCTACATAAATAAAATTAGTGTTTGGCATGATGTCTTTCATCTAATGAATACATGGGATACACATCAAACCTAAAAGTATCTGAGTATTGTAAGGTTGATTCAAAATAATGGTTATGACTATATCCTGCACATTATTTTATCATTTTGTTAATGTACATGGCATTTGATGAATGGAATTGAGTAACAACTTTGAAAGAGACGAAAGTTATGTGTGATTTTACTATAGTTTAAATTGATTAGAGAAGTACTATTATGAATCTTGTTTTATAAATTTATGTTTATGGAGTATTATTCAAAGCATTCGTAGTGTGAAGATATATATATTTTGTAATAATGGTGTAATAGGTTGGCCACTTGTTTCTAAACATAAACATGTTCCATTACATGGTTACTGACATAATGGCATTGTCTCCTCCTGCATTTCATTGTACAAAAGCTCACATCACTTGGATGACCTAGATAGATTAATATGGGAAAAAACCTTCTTTTGAGTTTCGAGTCCCATGAATGATATGATATCCTAATATCAAGTCACCTCCACATAGAGATTGACAACTCCTTTCACCTTGATTAAAACAAAAACAAATAATATTTCTTGCTTGACAATGATGAGAGATAAGTCAAGTTCAACACCTCACAATAGGTAACATAATTCTTGACAGCTGCACATGGAATAATAGTTTGAAACAAGTATTTTTTCAAGAGGGGAAGATCTACAATCACCTTCAAGCTAACCTCTATGTGCAAAAATTTTATATTCACTTACTAAGCAAAACCCTAGTTTCCAAAATTGAAAATAAAATGATCCCTTGTCCATGGACCCAGAGTAGAGGGCCACTCTAGCACTATCTCGATGTCCTTAATCCAATGGAGCCGACGGTTCATTTCTCCAAGAAATGATAATCATTCTATGTCACTTTGAATACCACCTCCTACAGGCTTTCAGGGACACCTATTGAATCCATAACCGGGACATAGAATGGAAACCGTGCATCAAAAATGGATTTTGGTGGGTCATGCAAGCGTGTTTAGGTAAGATCCATGTGGGAATGCTAGCCACACATTCATGGTTAACCAATATGTGAAGTTGACCCTCATGTGCAAAAATTTCACATTCACTTACTAAGCAAAACCCTAGTTTCCAAAATTGACCAAAAGAATGATCCCTTGTCAATGGAACCAGATTAGAGGACCTCCCATAGTACTATCGCGATGTCCTGAATTCAACAGAGCCAACGGTTCATTGATTCGAGGAACGGTCATCACTCTATGGCACGTTGAATCCCACCTCTTGCACGCTTTCAAGGACACCTGTAGAATGCCTAACTGGAGCATAGAATTGAAACCGTGCATCAAAAAGGGATTCTGGTGGGTCATGAAAGCATGTTTATGAAGATTCCATGTGGGAACGCTATCCATATGTTCATGGTCGAGGAATTTTCAAATCCGATGCCTATGTGCAGAAATTGGACATTCACTTACTAAGCAAAACCCTAGTTTCCAAAATTGATCGAAAAATGATCCCTTTTCCATGGACCCAGATTAGAGGGCCACCCTAGCACTATCTTGATGTTCTAAATCCAACAAAGCCAATGTTTTGTCGATCTGAGCAATGGTCATTATTCTATGGTACGTTTAATCCCACCTCCTACAGGATTTCAGGGACACCTGTTGAATCCCTAACCGGGGAATAGAATGGAAACCGTGCATCAAAAAGGGCTTCCGGTGGGTTGTGCAAGCATGTTTAGGAATGTTCCATGTGGTAACACTAGACACACATTCACGGTCAAGCAATATGTTAATTTGACCCCCATGTGCAAAAATTTCACATTCACTTATTGAGAAAAACCCTAGTTTTATAAATTGACCGAAAAACTGATCCCTTGTCTATGGACCTAGATTATAGGGACACTGTAGCACTATTTCGATGTCCCAAATCCAACGGAGCAGATGGTTTGTTGATCTGGTCATAATTCTATGGCACGTTGAATCCCACCTCTTACAGACTTTCATGGAAACATATTGAATCCTACCTGAGGCATAGAATGGAAACCGTGCATCAAAAAGGGATTTCAGTGGGTCGTACAAGTGTGTTTAGGTATTTTCCATGTGGGAATGCTAGCTACACATTCTCGGTCTAACAGTATGCGAATTTGACCCCCATGTGCAAAAATTTCACTTTCACTTATTGAGCAAAACCCTAGTTTCTAAAATTTACCAAAAAGATGATCTCTTGTCCATGGAACTAGATTATAGGGCCTCCCATAGCACTATCCCTATGTCATGAATCCAACAGAGCCAACGGTTCATTGGTCTGAGCAATGGCCATCATTCTATCACACATTGAATCCCACCTCCTACAGGCCTTCAAGGACACATGTTGAATCCTCACCCAAGGCATAGAATGGAAACCATGCATAAAAAAGGGCTCTTAGTGGGTTGTGAAAGTGTGTCTTGGTAGGTTCCATGTTCGAGCACTAGCCACGTGTTCATAGTCAAGGAATTTGCAAAGCTAGACCCTATGTGCAGAAATTGGACATTCCTTTATTGAGGAAAACCCTAGTTTCCAAAATTGACTGAAACAATGATCCCTTTTCCATGGACCCATAGTAGAGGGACACTCCTAGAACTATCCCAATTTCTTGGATCTAACGAATTTGACAGTTTTTCGATCCAAGCAACGACCATCATTTTATGGCATGTTGAATCCAACCTCCTATAGGTTTTCAGGGAGACCAGTTGAATCCCTACTCAGGGCATAGAATGGAAACTGTGCAACAGAATGGGATTTCGATAGGTCATGAAAGTGTGTTTAGGCATGTTTCATGTGGGAATTCTAGCCACACGTTCATGGCCAAGCAATATACAAATTTGACCCCCATGTGCAAAAATTTCACATTCACTTTTTCAGCAAAACCCTAGTTTCTAAAATTGACCAAAAAAATGATCTCTTGTCCATGGAACCAGATTAGAGGGCCTCCCGTAGTGCTATATCGATGTCATGAATCCAATGGAGTTGATGGTTCATTGATCTGAGCAATGACCATCATTATATCGCACATTGAATCCCACCTCCTACAAGCTCTCAGGGACCCCTGTTGAATCCCTAACCGTGGCATAGAAGTGAAACCGTGCATCAAAATGGGATTTCGGTGGGTTGTGCAAGCATGTTTAGGGATTCCCATGGAGAAACAAATTATCAAAGTGAAGGAGATAATTATCTTATTCAAGGAGATGTCCTTATAGGATCAACTTTTAGATTCAAGGAAAATACAATAGACATATCCTAGATAGAGTGGTAGATAATGGTATTGGGCTATAAGGCATGAGTCATGTAAGTATCAATATAATATAAAAAATACATAATGAAGCTCAGGTGCAATATATCAAGTTGTAGAAGTATATTGAATTTATGAATCTATCAAGCGCTCAATGTATCAAACTATAAATAATAAATGAGACCATGAAACCAAACTATCTAATTACCACATACCTAACTACCTACATGTGGTCATTCGACTAGACCATTGGGATCACCTCTAATAGAAAAGGTATCCTTTAGCCTCTCGTGCTCGGAGTAAGGCAACAAGTATCGTGACTTTGATTTTTTCTTGTTTGGCATTGTTTGCAGTTGGAGGTTTTTGCCAATAACTAAGTTTGTATAATGGTATACAATTTGACATGGTCTATAATCTTCAAATACATAACCTTTTTTCTTTTGTGCGTGGGAAACCTATGTCAAATATTATCCTTTGATAACCATCGAACCAATTGCAAAATCATTTCCCTCGGAGTCACTTAATGAGACAATGAGGGTCTGCTTCCCATCCAAACAACGTGTCATCCAGTATTCAGTGTGCCATTCATTGTCTCTCAGGGAAACCACTGCATATATGTTCCCTACATAAAATAAAGTGCAGAACTAGGAGTCAACTAGCTAAACACAACTAGTCGTCAAACATTTCAGAGTTATCAACATAATAGTTGAACCTCGTTGTATGTGATATAAAATGTGTTCATAATCATGTGAAATACTCACCTAGCCCTCCTCCAACTGGTATAATTCTTCTTTTATTTGTCTACCAATGGGGAGTGATACACGATCCCAGCTATCAACCTAATCTGTGGATTCATAGTTGTCCCATTCACCAACGCTACATGGATAACATAAACAAGAGAGTTTTCTTGTCCACATTTCAACTATAGCATTGTCTGACGTCCTAACTGAATGGAATGCATGAGTTCCTATATAGTCTTGCACTCATATAGGTGTGATTGATCTACATTGACCACCTCCCAAAAATATCTATGTACATGTGCTTTTTGAGATGATTGGTCTTCTTTCCTTCTAGCTCCCTGCCCCATCACCGAAGAACACCATGCAACAATGGTCTTTGCATCTTGGATGAGTGAAATAGTTGTGAATTTCATCTCTTGCCTACATAATGCAGTATTGATGCATTCACCTGCTCCATCATGTTCCCCTTTTCTTTGTTCGGTCTCAAAATAGTTCCAAATATGTGGCAGCTTGTGCCTCTTGTGGAGAATACACAACCATTGGAAGACACGAGAATTTTTTAATTGCGCCACACAACCATCAAACCAAATCCAATGTTGTTCCATCTATATATTGTTATCTTCCAAGTGCTTGTAGAACAATTGAAAGTTGTGTTGTACAAAATCCAAGTCATGACACCTGTCATCACTTATGTAATAGTGATACTCCTTCAATATAACCCTATTCTCTTTAGTGCTATCTGTACCATGTCTATAAGTGATATGGATCATTATGCTGACTTCATCTGAGTGACAATATTGACTCTGAATCTAGTTCTGTGGTTGAATAGTGTACTTTTCCACAAAATCAACCACTGATAATATAGTTCCAATAGGAAATGTATCCTTGCACGCTCTAAACTGCTCATCTTGCCAACGAGCCACACGTACATGCTTTACATAATGTTGTGTCTTTTCAAAGAATTCCTCCATGAAGTTGCATACCATTACCTAGTAGATCAACAATAAAGATGTACCAATCAATAGGTTGTTACATATATGAAGTAGAAATAGATGAAGGAAAAAGTACTATTCAGGAACTCGTTACTAACCTGAGAGGTGACCGATTGTATTTTTTTCCTTTCATTCCCTCCACCGATATCATACGTTCCATATTTGAATGACTGTAAGTTCACTTCATGTCTCCTAAGTTCATGCTCATCGGTGACATGCATGCATTTGTCAAAAAATTCCATTCCACCACACCTTGGGCATGTCCCATCTACGCAAGGCCTTTGATAAAATGTGCAACGTTATATCCTTCTACACAATATGCTATGGATAAGCTCTCTAGATGATGTCGGTGGCAATGTAGTTGAGCATTCTTGCACAAGAGTGTTATGCAAAACACACAATATATGTATATGTGTGTCATAATAATAAGCGTACTCAATGTGATATCGACAACAACATGTGCTACGAGTTTTGTTTATTTTAACATACCATGGTTTGCATTTATCGAAGGATATTTGGCCCAAGTTAAGTTCATTATGTTCATGCCTAAATCTCTCATATAACTATGTTTGTGTCATGTCAATAAAATGTTTAATGTGGGGCTCATGATCCCTTGAATCCATTCTCAATTTTAGTACATCTTTCTGGTTGGATGAAGGTCTACTATTGTCATGCCAAAAATCCTACACCATTCCCTTTACCGCATCAATGAAATTCATATCGGAGCATGGCAACTTGCCAATGAAGGACCAAACATCTATTTCACTAGAGTCAAGTTGTTCTCTTCTAGAACAATACCTACAAAGTGCTTTGATATCCAATCCTACAAGTTTGGATGTAGGCTTAAGAAGGCGAAGGGCCTTGGTGCTTTTGTTCAAGATTGATTGTGACAACACACAATGAGTTGCATTGTGATCCTTTGAACGATATTTATTATTAATATTACTAGATGCATCTACCAAACTTTTGACAACACAAGAACTTGGTTCAGAACTATTTATCATCTTTATCCTTAAGTTTTTCCTAACAACAGTCATAGACCTAGATTTTAACAACAATATAAATAATCTATATTTATCTCCATCACATCTTGAATCAAAATAGTTGACAAGTATATGTTGAGCTTGATATGCAATACTGCGTTTAGATAGCGTACCTTCAAGCAAACCAATGAGACTTTCATCGATCTGTATACGTTTTGGATTTCTTCGGCGTGAAGTTGCTAATGGAGGTAGGTAGGTTGGAATTGCACCATGTGCCATATCACCCAATTAGTATGGAATTTGAACATGAGCTTCATGTCCTTCTGTGTCTTCCTGACAGTTAGATGGTGGCAATTGGAAATCCTCTTGGGTGGTCTGAATAACATTGTCTTCTTCGAGCATACCATCGACATTCAATGTCTCTCTAAATTCGTCACTTGTATACCCACATTCAATTAAATCTGCAAAGGTTTCAAGTGGCCTTGATGTGCACCTACGTTTTACTCCTTGATTAGTGCCATGCAGTGCTTGTGCTTCTACTGATATGGTGATCGAAGGCCCCTTGAGCGAATGCTTTTGTCTTTCTTGATGTGGATTGGTAGGAAGAACTATGGAATCCTCAACAACTAGAATTGGTTGAGTGTCCATAGAGCGTCTTCGATTGGTCATGTCATTTCTTTTCTTCTCTCTAATTTATTTAAGGATTTCATTGGGTATCCACTTCCTTGCTGATTTTCTTGCTCGATTGTGTGAGTTTCCCATGACCACAATGATCAACGATATATATGGTTTCCTTTGCTAGCTCCTCAGTAGGAAACTACCCAAGCTTGGTTTCTTTCTTGCTCAATTGTGTCTAGATACTCAAGATAGGGGGAATATTGGGAAGAATGTTGCCTTTGCTAGCTCCTCAATTCCAAGAAAAGCAATGGTAGAGATTCTCTATGGTGCTCCTCAATGGTAAATTCCCCAAGCTTGGTTTCTTTCTTGTGCAATTGTGTCTACATACTCTTTAGTTAGGGGGAATATTGGGAAGAATACATTGCCTTTGCTAGCTCCTCAATTTCAAGAAAAACAATGGTAGAGATGTTGTATGGTGCTCCTCAATGGGAAATTCTCCAAGCTTGGTTTCTTTCTTGCTCAATTGTGTCTACATACTCCACCACAACGACCAAGTTAATGTTTCCTTTGCTAGCTCCTCAATTGCAAGAAAATAAATGGTGGAGATGCTCTATGTGGATCCTTACCCAATTAATGGATTCTTTCTTTCTCAATTCATTCTTTATTTCATGCTCCTCAATGTATACCATGCCCCAATAAATACTTAGAAACTTGTGGTGGAGATGCTTGATTCAGAAACAATTTTGTGTGAAAATATGGTGAAGAAGATAATGTTCACGCACTGTCTGTAACCTGAATTTGTGCGCTGACTGTCAAATGTGTGAAAATGTGTTAGAGTGTTTCTTGGACAATGACTGCTACTATTTATACTGAGAATAAATGTGCATGCATTATTGTTAACTAAAACGGGGGTGCGTTTTGGATACATAGAATTTTGGAGCATTTAAGAAGGTAGTTGCACAGCTAAGGGATCATTCAAGGTTTAGGGGGAATTAACAAGCACTCCCTTAGTCTTTGTGCCATAACATCCCCTCTTTCTTCAACCTAGCTATATTTTTTTACAACTCTAGGGATGTGTGTGTGAGAAAAAGATAGGTTAAGGGGTGTTAGTAATAAGGGGATACATGGGGATATGTGTGTGTGTCTGAGAGCGATAGGTTACGGGGTGTTAGTGGTAATGGCAGACATATGAATGTGTGTGTGTTTTTTAGAGAGATAGGTTAGGGGGTGCTAATGGTAAGGTCTAACATAGGGATTTGTGTGTGTGTGCCAAAGAGATAGGGTAGGGGGTTCTGTTGGAGACATTTACCACCTTACATACTCATTTTGGTCAATTTGTCCTAGTTGAACCACTATCCTAAGTATCATTGACTTGATTGACATTAGAGGAGCACTATATGACATCATCTAGATCACACCCATGCCTAACTTTAGTCAAGGAGGCTAACTTATCCTTCTCCTACATTCAGGGAGGCTAACTGAAGCACTCCGGGGGTGATCTGAGTGTCATTAATGCCCCATATTGCTAATTGATGGTTACAATCAGTTAAATAGAGTATTGAAGGCACCCTACATCATTAAATTGATTATTTATTGATTATTTAATGAACTGGAGTGAACAGGGGTGCCTCCAACCACTTCTAATGTTCAGTTACACTTCAGTTAACCTCATCGGGGTTCATGGGAGTCAATGATGTGCTACCACTTATTGGTTGGTTTTCTGTGACATGTGTCTGACCTAATTTTGGTTAGAATCAGTCATTTATTGCACTCCAACTTCAGTTAGGGCTTAGTTGATTCAATTAGGGTTTTGATCAGTGGTTAACTTGAGTGTTGACTGTGGCTTACATTCAGTTAAGCTAGACTCACTCATTCAATTTGAATGACCTCCTTGGGAATTCAAATCACTTTGTCATTCATTCTTGCAGCATGATCTCGTATTGTATTACTCATTCTTTGTGTGAATATACAGATCGGATACTCATTCTGTAGCCTTATTACACCATTTTCATGACTTATTGTTATTAATCTTTGATGAGACTTGTGTTTAGTCCCTAGATCACTGTGCAAGTTTAATATGGTATCAGAGCTCACGACGGAATGAAGCTTAGATCTCTCAAAAAGAAGGTTTTTGATAGATCTTGCATGAAAATTGAGCAATAGCTCAAAAATCCAGCACTGCACCAGAAGCCAAGGTTTACCACTTAATACCCCAAGTAAAGAACTTGTTGATCAAGCTTGCTTCATTGAATATGCTGGGTGTGATGAAAGCCTAAAATGTGTAGGCTGTCCAACCTTATGGTGCCCTTTTTTTTGTGATTTGTAGGTTTTAACAGGTACAACTTTGAATGGACTCATCATTCCCTCTTCTCACCCCATTCACAAGCTATTCAGAATGGAAGTTGAAGATGATTGCATCTCTGAAGAGATGAGGTCTCTATGAGGTGTCTATTGGACTTGGAAAATATTCTTATGAGAATGAGAATTATTGTCTAAATGATGATGATAGAGATTTTGGAGCAATATGTCTGGCCCTTTCTCCTAGCTTGCGCTACGTTATTGGTTCTGCAGAATACCCAAAGTATCTCTAGACAAAATTGGACAGAAACTTTGGAAAGCACAATGAGGATAAAAATAGCACTTTGGAGATCACATATAGCACCACAAGAGTTCTTTACTCAAACTTCTCGGCCTCTACTCTCTCTGATGAAGTTGTTCAAGATAAAGAAGAAGCGGAATCTTCTACACAGTTAATTCGAATTGAAGAAAGTCTCCTTGCAGTGACTCCTTCTCTTGATGCTCCATAAGTTTGTGAGATCTATGATATCTCATATCCTCATATGGATGAAATAGAAGAATACATTTGAATCTCACATATTGAAGAAAAACACTGCTGCACTTCCATGCAAACATTTACCAGTGATTTTCCTTTGAATTCTGTGCAAAATTTTCCAGTGATTGCTTCCGAAAGTGAAGAGAAATTTGACTTTTCTCCCTCTAATGTTGCTGCTGGTGTGAAAATATGTGATAAATTGGATATTTTGGAAGAAATATCAAATTAATAGAGTGATCCATTCACTCTCCATGATCTATATGTTCCAGCAAATTCCTACAGGATTGCATGCACCAAAATTCAGAATTTTGAAGAAGAAGAAAGTTGTGCATCGACTGTCTCGGTTAACCATTTATTTGAATCTGATATTAAAATTATTCGATATGATATGATATTATTTAGATATTATTTGATATTTCTTGGTTTAATATATCAAATTCATAACCTTTCATTACTGCTTGTAGCTATTCCCATCAACGGTGTGAAGAAACAAGTACTACAAGTCTCCTACAAAACTGCTGCTGGGGATTTGATTTCATTTCACAATTTTGGATATGTTGTGAAATTATTTAGATATGATTTAATTTATGATTTGATATTATTTGTTTCATGTTTTAAAATACAAAATCTTTCATTCATGCTTGAATCTTCTCTCACCAATTTTGGTGTGAAAATTCAAGTACCGCACTTTCTCTTTAAAATCGCTGATGGGGATTTGGTGTTAGTTTCCTCATATGAGGTTGCTGATATTTTATTATGTGATTCATTAGCTATTTCAGAAGATATATAAGATTATGGAGCTCAATAATTCTCTCTCTACAGTCCCAGGGCTTCTCTACCTTTGGTCACATCCTCATCTCCTCAGAGAACTAGTAAAGAGGAAGACATTCTATATATGCTTGGACACTTGCTCCCAAGAATTGGGGCTGATTTTAATACTCATGGTTTGTTGTTCAAGGCTGAAATATATCAGTTTCTTGAGTGTTCCACACATGGTTTGAATCCTCAAGAACCTTTTCTCTCTCTTCAGATGATTTCAGCTACTCTACATGGGTCCAGTTTTCACCATGCAACCGTTTATATTTCTGATTCAGTTGAGTGCATTGTTCTTCTTCCAAAGTGGAAGATTCCTATAGACATATTAATTTAGTTTGGATTCATAGGTTCACATGCACAGTTTCAGGATGCTGCTGCATAGAAGAACCAATTCTTGATTTACTGCTTACTTTGAGGGGGGGTATTTTTCCCATGAGGTTTTCCCGGTTTCCTTGGTTATATAAAGCAGTTGCTTTATTGTAAAGGGTGACCTATGGCCTTATTTTTTAGTTCCATAGAATTATTATGCACTTATGTTTTCTACTCCTCCTAAGTATAGCTTAAGGGGGGGTGTTGGAGACATTTACCATCTTACACACTCATTTTGGTCAATTTGTCCTAGTTAAACCACTATCCTAAGTATTATTGACTTAATTGACATTAGAGGAGCACTAGATGACATCAGTTAGATAACACCCATTCCTACCTTTAGTCAAGGAGGCTAATTTAGACTTCTCCTACATTCAGGGAGGTTAACTGGAGCACTCTGGGGGTGATCTAAGTGTCATTAATGCCCCATATTGCTAATTGATGGTTACAATTAGTTAAACAGAGTAGTGAAGGTGACCTCCATCATTAAATTGATTATTTATTGACTATTTAATGAACTGGAGTCATCAGGGGCACCTCCAACCACTTCTAATGTTCAATTACACTTCAGTTAACCTCATCGGGGTTCATTGGAGTCATTGATGTGCTACCACTTGTTGGTTGGTTTGCTGTGACATGTGTCTGACCTAATTTCAGTTAGACTCAATCATTTATTGCACTACGACTTTAGTTAGTGCTCAGTTGAGTCAGTTAGGGTTTTTATCAGTGGTTCACTTAAGTGTTGATTGTGGCTTACATTTAGTTAAGCTAGACTCACTCATTCAATTCGAATGACCTCCTTGGGAATTCGAATTGCTTTGTCATTCATGCTTGCAAAATGATATCGTATTGTATTACTCATTCTTTGTGTGAATATATAGAGTGGCTACTCATTCTGTAGCCCTATTACACCATTTTCATGACTTATTGTTATTAATCTTTGATGAGACTTGTGTGTAGTCCCTAGATCATTGTACAAGTTTAATATGGTATCAGAGCTCACGATGGGACAAAGATCAGATCTCTCAAAAACAATGTTTTTGACAGATCTTGCATGAAAATTGAGTGATAGCTCAAAAATCCAGCACTGAACCAGAAGCCAAGGCTTACCACTTAATACCCCAAGTAAAGAACTTGTTGATCAAGCTTCCGTGATTGACTATGCTGGGTGTGATGAAAGCCTAAAATGTGCAGTCTGTCCAGCCTTACAATGCCCATTTGTTTTGTGATTTGCAGGTTTTAACATGTACAACTTTGAATGGACTCATCAGTCCCTCATCTCACCCCATTCATAAGCTATTCAGAATGGAAGTTGAAGATGATTGTATCTCTGAAGAGATGAGGTCTCTATGAGGTGTCTATTGGACTTGGAAAATATTCTTATGACAATGAGAATGACTGGATAAATTACGGTGATAGATATTTTGGAGCAGTATGTCTGGCCCTTTCTCTTAGCTTGTGCTACCTTATTGGTTCTGCTGAATACCCAGAGGATCTCTGGACAAAATTGGATAGAAACTTTGGCAAGCACAATGAGTATCAAAATAGCACTTTGGATATCACATCCAGCACCACAATATTTCTTTACTCAAAATTATCATCCTCTAATCTCTCTGATGAAGTTGTTCAAGATGAAGAAGAAGCCAAATCTTCTACACAGTTAATTCGAATTGAAGAAAGTCTCCTTGCCGTGACTCCTTCTCCTGATGCTCCAGAAGTTTGTGAGATATCTGATATATCATATCCTCATATGGATGAAACATAAGAAGACATTCAAATCTCATATATTGAAGAAAAACATTGCTGCACTTCTATGCAAACATTCACCAGTGATTTTCCTTTGAATTCTGTGCAAAATTTGCCAGTAATTGCTTCCGAAAGTGAAGAGAAATTTGACTTTTCTCCCTCTAATGTTGCTGCTGGTGTGAAAATATGTGATACCTTGGATATTTTGGAATAAATATCAGATTACCAGAGTGATCGATTCACTCCCCATGATCAAGATCTTCCAGCAAATTCCTGCAGGATTGCATGCACCAAAATTCAAAAGTTTGAAGAAGAAGAAAGTTGTGCATCCACCATCTCCGTTAACCATTTATTTGAATCTGATATTAACCTTATTGGATCTGATATTTCTTGGTTTAATATATAAAATTGACAACCTTTCATTACTGCTTGTAGTTGTTCCCATCAACGGTGTGAAGAAACAAGTACCGCAAGTCTCCTAGAAAACTATTGGTGGGGATTTAATTTCATTTCACAGTTTTGGATTTGTTGTGAACTTATTTTGTTAAATTTTCATATGCTAAGCTAGATCATTAGTATTTCATTTTGAATTCATAAAAAAAGCATATAAATAGGATCATTGAAAGATAGACAAGCACAACCATACAAAAGGAACACAAAGATTTATCCTGGGAAAACCCTAAAGGGAAAATTCCAGCAAAAGCTTCCTCAATATAGATGCCCCAAAAAGATAAAAGGTAAAACCAACAAGGAGATCAAAGCCCGATCCTCCTACTTCTCCATTAATGCGCTACACAAGTGAGAGTGTGTGTTCCAAATGAGGAGCACTACACCTCTATTTATATTCATCCGTTCACTTAAGTTAACTCATTTTTCATGTAGTCTCGAGTTAATCATGTAGGCTCGAGTTACACATGTAGGCTCAAGTAACCACACTGGGGTGCTAAGACCCACCTTTAGAATTAGAGGGGACTGCCTCATGACTCTTATTAGTTCTTCCGATTAAGAGCATCGGGGTACAAAGTAATACAAGTGGTTCTCCCGGTAGGACCATCAGGGACCACAAAGAAATACATATAGAATATTCTTTGAAGTTACGATATTTCAACACTCCTCCTTAACGAGAAGGGTATTCTACAACAACATCAACAAAAACAAGAGAAGAGATATGGGACATTATCAACATCAACAAGGTAACACATCTATAAATCATTGGAATCTTTTCAACATCATGTAGTATTCATCTTCAATCTTTAGTCTTTAGCATCATCAGTACTTTGATCGCTTCGATCAACAACATCTTCAGCATCTTGATTCTTCAATCAACAGAAACATATTCAGCACTTTGACCTTTCGATAAGCAACATCTTCAGCACTTTTACCTTTCGATCAGCAACATCATCTTCAACACTTTGACCTTTCAATCAACAACATCTTCTTCAGCACTTTGGCCTTTCAATCAGCAACAAATTCTTTAGCACTTTGGCCTTTTGATCAGCAACAACATCATCATCATACTCTGATATTTTGATCAGAAACATCATCATGAAAACATCATCAAAACATCAACATCATCATCATCAAAATATAAGCATCAAAATATCATCATCATCATACTCTGATCTTTCAATCAGAATCATCATTATCATCAACTCTGATCTTTCGATCAGAAACATCATCAACCGAACATCATCATACTCTAACATCAACTCATCATCATATTTTGATCTTTCGATCAGTATGTCATCATCATCATACTTTGATAATACGACATCATCATCATCAAGATCTCATCATAATCACATTTTGATCTTTCGATCAGAAACATCATCATCATCATCGCATTCTGATCTTTCGACCATAAAACATCATCATCAGCAGCAACATCATAATCATAAGCAACTTCTGATCTTCCAATCAGAAAACATCATCATCATCATATTCTAATCTTTCAATCAGAGAACATCATCATCAGTAGCAACTTCTGATCTTTCGATCAGAGAAACATCATCATCATCATATTCTGATCTTTCAATCAGAGAACATCATCATCATCAATAACAGCATCATCATCATATTATGATCTTTTAATCAGAGAACATCATCATCATCGACAACTTCTGATATTTTGATCAGAGAACATCATCATCATCAGCAACATCTAATCTTTCGATCAGAAACATCATCATCATCATCACACTCTGATCTTTCAATCAAGAAACATCATCATCAGCAGCAGCAACCCACAGTACAAAGACAAAGAAGTCTTTGGATCTCTTTTGGACTCAAAATCCAAGGATGATGCAATCCTATCACATTCTCGACAACCGAGGTCACCGGATCCGTTCTGAACTGAGGTTCAAGGATGATGCAATCCTGCCACATTCTCAATGCCTGAAGTTACATTGGATCCATTCTGAACTAAAGTTCAGGGATGATACAATCCTGCCACATTCTCGATGACCGAAGTTACATTGGATCCATTATGAACCAAAGTTCAAGGATGATACAATCCTACCACATTCTCGATGATCGAAGTTACACCAGATCCGTTCTAATCTGAAGTTCAAGGATGATACAATCCTTCCACATTCTTGATGAACGAAGTTACACTGGATCTGTTCTTAACCAAAGTTCAAGGATGATACAATCCTGCCACATTCTCGATGACCGAAGTTACACCGGATCCATTCTGAACCGAAGTTCAAGGATGATACAATCCTTCCACATTCTCGATGACCGAAGTTACACCGGATCCGTTCTGAACCGAATTTAAAGGATGATACAATCCTGCCACATTCTCGATGACCAAAGTTACATCGGATCCATTCTAAACCGAAGTTCAAGGATGATACAATCCTACCACATTCTCGATGACCAAAGTTACACCGGATCCATTCTGAAACGAAGTTCAAGGATGATACAATCCTACCACATTCTCGATGACCAAATTTACACTGGATCCGTTCTGAACCAAAGTTCAAGGATGATACAATCCTACCACATTCTCGATGACCGAAGTTACATTGGATCCATTCTAAATAGAAGTTCAAGGATGATACAATCCTACCACATTCTCGATGACTGAAGTTACACTGGATCCATTCTGAACCGAAGGTCAAGGATGATACAATCCTACCACATTCTCGATGACCGAAGTCACCGGATCACTTCTAGACATATGTCCCAGGATGATACAATCCCTCTTCATTGTCGAAGACCGAGGTCTTCGGATCACTTTAGGGCAAGTGCCTAGGGATGATGCAATCCCACATTAGAGGAAATTTCAACTCAAAATGGGCCTCCTAAAATGAACTAATAAAATAATAGTTAAAATAATAAAATAATATTTATTAATTTTGGAGGAAGAAAAGAAAAAAACTATTTTTTTGTTTTTATTTTTGACATATCTCCCCGTGTTTTTACTCAAATTTCGATTGGGAGAGCTCGTTGGATGAAAAATTAAATTCCGCATACAACGAGTACCCACTCGACATACTTTTGACGAACCCCTCTACCCCAAAAACAAGAAATACCTGAAAAAACGGAATGATGATGTCATCATTCCATTTTTTCAGGTATTTCTTGTTTTTGGGGTAGCAGGGTCCGTCAAAAGTATGCCGAGTGGGTACTCGTTGGATTCAGAATTTAATTCCGCATCCAACGAGCTCTCCTGATCGAAATTTGAGTAAAAACATAGGGAGATATGTCAAAAATACAAAAAAAAAAGTAGTTTTTTTTATGATACCTATCTTTAAATTTATACTAAAAAAGTTTTTAAGACCTATACGGTATTTCAAATTTAAAGAAATTTCATTGGCTAACACATGATTCCATGGAATTTGAATAAAAGTGAAAAGGCCCATTTTGAGTTGAAATTTCCTCTAATGCTTCATTCTCGAAGATCGAGGTCTCTGGATCACTTTAGGGCAAGTTCCTAGGGATGATATAATCCCACTGCAACATCATTACTCCCCCTTTCAGGGAAGGTCTTTCCAAACCACACCAAGCTTGTCCCAAAAGTGTTTGAAATTTACCCGAGATAGAGGCTTTGTCAGTGCATCATCATCTAAACCATCTTCATCTACATATTCAGTATGTGAATACTGAACTATCACCATATGTATCTCCTGTATTTGAATACTGAAAATATCATCATCTATATCTTTAGTATATAAATATGGAGTCACCATCATCTGCATCTACAGTATGTAAATACTGAAACATCATCTATATATTCAGTATGGGAATACTGAAACATCATCATCTTCATATTTATCTTGTATGTAGAAATATCAAATTTCTATGTGTTACGATGGAACACAGGGTTCTCTGTTATCACATAGAATCAATGTAGTATCCATCTTCAGGTTAAGGAGACCTGATATCAGCTTTCAAAGCCATATGGATTTACAACTTAGTAGAGTAATCTGCTATGTATTTTCATTCTAAGAGAAACACTGGACTGTTTCCTGCTAAACCATGAACTCATAGTAGACCCCAAACAAAAGCATCTACCTGATGTGATTTTCCTGTCTGAGATACTTCTAGCCCAATCTGCATCTGTATAGCCATACAATCTGTAGTCATGGCTACCATCATAGTATAGACCAAGGTCTATAGTCCCTTTTAGATATCTCATCACATGTTTTGTAACTACTAGGTGAACCCATCTTTGAACAAGATATTGACTTAAGGTGTTCACAGCAAAACAAATGTCTGGTCTAGTATTTGTTAAGTACATCAATGACCCAATGATCTATCTATAATGAGTCACATCCACTAACTCTGATGAGTCATCAGCTAACAGCTTCAGGTTGGAGTCCATGGGTGTGGCCATGGCTTTGCATTCCAACATATTGAATCTCTTCAATATCTCTACCGCATACTTTCCTTGGTTGAGAAAGATTCCTTCTAAACTTTGTCATACTTCCAGACCTAGGAAATGGTGCATTAACCCAAGGTCTTTGATCTCAAATTATTCTGCTAGTTTCTTCTTGCTTTCCATGATCTGTTTCTCATTCCCTGTCAAGAATAATTCATCCACATCCAATAACAGGATGACAAGTTCATCTTCTACAACCTTGAGATAAAGGTTAGGATCAGCTTTACTCTTGGTAAAGCCCATAATTGACAGGAAACGATATATCCTTCCATACCAAGTTCTGGGAGCTTGCTTCATGCCATAGAGGGCCTTATTTAACTTACATATATGAGCCCATATGTCTTCAACTTCAAATCCTTTCGATGTAAAACTCTTCAGCAATCATACCATTAAGGAAGGATTGCCTTTACTTCATAATGGGAGAAACTACCATCATAGTTCTGAAGGAAGTGTACCTTGCTTCCTACAAAAAGTGTCTCTTCAGAATTAATTCCCTCTTACTTATAGAAACCTCTAGCCACAAGTCTTTCCTTACTTCTATCAGTGACATATTTTATCTTTCAAATCCATTTGTAAGATACCACATTCTTTCTTTCTGGTTTGAGTACTATATCCCAAACATAATTCTAGTAGTCTTTCATCATAACATCTTCCATGAGTTCGTCTTGTCAGATCATCAACATATCCTAGTCTTCTGCATTCAACTTTGAAGGTTGTAACCCACTTTACTCTTGGTAAAGTCTCGATCCATCAGGAAGATGTCCATCATGTTGTACCGTGTCGAACTCAGATATCTTCTGTAGTCACTCCCCCTGAAGTGGAGTATTATCTTCCTTCTTCATTCTGTATAGGTGGTTCTATGCTTGATATATACTGGTCAATAGAGTATGTCATGTCATAGTCTATTCTTTCTGAGGCAAATCATGAACCTTGATTTGTACACTTGTTCTTGTAGATCCATATGGAGGATACTACATATTTTCCTTTATGTCTCGAAATAATATCGTATACATCACTCCTCATGATCAACTGTCATTCTTTGATCATAGCTTCTTTCATAGCATTCTTTTCTTCATCTTGAGTTATCTCTCATACCGATGGTGGTCTTCATCCTTCGATGTGGATCTACCACTCTCTGAAGGTGTCTTTGACCTTGGGAGCTTTAGATTCATGTTTATTGAATTGTCATCACTTGTTCTTCGAAACAAGTCTCATCCTTCTTTTCTTGTAGGAGGTTGTACAGGACCTTTCCTACAATTCAAATGCACCAATTGCATGGTTAGAACTATTTCATATGCATAACGACAAATTCTTATGCATCATGCAACTGTTTAGCCAATACAACATTCATCCATATCTCACAGAAACTTTCTAGATGCCTTCCATCTCTACCATGACATCATTGAGATTGTGCACTAATCCAATATGTCAGCAAAGAGGTTTGATAAGTAGCAATGGAGAGTTGTATAGCACCATGAGATACTTACCCATCACATGCATATTAGTAGTATACAGTCATTAATGCAAACAATCCATCATGTATAACACATCAACTGAATATAATCAAATGTATAACAAAACAATATCATGAAATGACAATCGAATACTTATCTTTTATTTGTTTCATGGGTAGACTCCATCTTGATTATTCTACTTTATCATCTTCTTCATTCATGAAATCATCATTTCTTATCCAAATGATAACATGAATATGAGGTTCTTCAAGAATTGAGTTCTTCATATCCCTCATCGCTTGAGGGATCTTCTTTGAATGGTGAGAACTTGATCTTCAATTGCTCCCATCTTCTTCTTATCTTCTTATGAGTCAAGCTGAAAGTAATTACTTCCTTCTGGAATACATTGTTCACATGAATGAATCCCATGATCTTGGAAGGCCATTCAAGGTGGCTATCACCACTTCTGCATTCTCTACTTCGTCTTCTACCGCTTCAAGTTGTTCTACATTCTGGATCTTCACATTCTTCAACTATTTTCTCAAAGACATATTCCGATTTAAGTTATTATCTTCAAATATATTGATCAAGGAATAAAACATCTTCGGTGTCTTTAGGGAAGACACTTGTGGTACAAGTTGATCCGTGATTGAATCAATAATGATCTTCTTCGCCTTGATCAAGTTCTTCTTGTGTAAGGCTTTGAGCCTCATCTCCCTCTAGAACTGGAACTTCTCTACTCATGTAGGTGTCCAATTCATTTTATTCAGAGAGATCAAATACTTCCATGCTTGGAATTTATCAACTTCATCAAGATCATGAACAAGATGATTTTATAGATCACTTTGAAATGAGAACCTCAAATTCAAATAGCAAAAGATTAGATCTTACCGATTTGAGGTGTCCATCCTGTTTTCGGAGCTGGCTAATCTAGGGCTTGTCATAGAAACCCTAATTTTCAAAACTTGGAATCTTTTAGATATAACTATATATAAATATATATCTCTTCAAATGGAGCTTTCCAAAGTACTCATTTTCTGAAAATAGTGGAGGGAAGCTCTCGGAACAGGAAGCCCTAGTTTTCCAATTTCTTCTGCAGAAATTCCTATCACTGTCTCTATGATATATCCGAAATTAATGCTCCTATGTGTTTGAAATTTATCACTGAGGTAGCCTCACATGTCCCTGATCCAAAACCATAGGTTTCATCAAAATTGGTTTCACCTATTGGGATATAGGATCCTTTTCCCAAGGTGACCTGTTACAGGACTGTTCAGAACAGCGAAGTTGTATGGCATGCCACGTGTCACGGGTTCATCTTCTGAGTCTAATATTCAGATAATAGAAAAAAAGTATGTTCTATTTCTGGAACATCTTTAGGAATTCCATTTGGACTTCTGTGTCCCAAGATATAGCAATTTTCCCCAGGTGTCCTGTTTAGGTATGAATTCTGGAAGAGGCTAGAACCCTAACTTGGAGGGATCATATCTCCCAGAATATAGCGAATACGAGGCTGAATTGTGGACATAGTGTACATTAGGATTGTATATTTGGCCTCTGAAATTTTCAACTCCTAAGAATTCTCCAATCTCTAAATATAGCGAAAGTACCAAAACTTAGCATTTTTAGTATTTAGGGTTTTTCTAGCTCGGGCTCAAACTAGGGTTTGACTTTCCCGGAGTTTCACCCAACCAAATTTCTTGATCCAGGTCTCTAAACTTCAATTTTGATGAGGAGAAAAATCCTATGCCAGGCTCACTCAAAAATTCCTCTTATGTAGAAAGCCCTAATTTTCCACACCAAAACTGAAAATGGTTGGAATCGAATTCCGCTTTGACAGAAAGATGCGCCCTTCAATGGAGAGTCAGTCTAGCCTTCTTTTGCTGATCAGTTGTGGATAGAGACCCAAAAAGTAAGAATCCATAGCTTCTGTAGCTGCACAATGTCTTCTTTCAGGGTGGCTCTGATACCATGTTAAATTTTCATATGCTAATCTAGATCATTAGTATTTCATTTCAAATTCATAACAAAAGCATATAAACAGGATACTGAAAGATAGACAAGCACAAACATACAAAAGGAACACAAAGATTTATCCTGGGAAAACCCTAAAGGGAAAAACCCAGCAAAATATGCATCTATAATTAAAATGAATCCGACCAGCTACGCTCATGGAAACCAAATCGAAAGGGGGCATGATTTTCACAAGGATAAGGATGTGGGGGGATTTTGTCAAACCTTGGCTAATGGGGTGGAAAAATCCATGTGTCTTCTTCCCTTGTTTTATTCCAACCACCTCCATTGAATAAGGGCTAGTGGTGGTTGAGGCAGTTAATTACTTTGGGAGTGGGGTGGAAAGACTATCAGTCCTCACCCACATGCACACTCCACCATGGTCGACTTCACTATGGCGGGGGTAAAAAATGACTGCCATGAGGGACACAGGTTTTCCTCTCTCCACGACCCTGCTATTGTGGAGGAACATCCAAATTGGCATTCTCTCCATTATTGTTTATTCTCACGCACTCCCTACTCACGGCCATGGATTGTTTGTTCATCCCCGTGCAGAGGCGAAGTCATTCATCCTCACGCAGGGGCGGAAGGCCTGTTTAATCTCGCATGCAGGGATTGTCCTGGTTTTTGACTCACGCAGTGAGCTGATAATAGTGCACTGTCATCCACGTTCTCAGCTACATGTTCTCCACCCAGACTGCTATGGTCGTGTAAGTTCCCCCATCGTTTTAATGTTGAGTTTTGGACTGTAGTTCTTCCCGTGAGATATGGTCATCGTTGTCCTCCTCAAGAGTTGGGGGTGGTTTTTGTGGTTTTCTTTATAACTGGGAACTGGTGCAAGTTTTCCCTCACGCACAGTCTGTTGGGACCATTTTTCCCTGTTGTGATTGTGTTTGATGTGGACTATGGGAGTTGTTTTCCCTGTCAAGCTGTAACAACTGAATGATTGCATGAGTGCAATGGATGGTATTCAGACTGTGTAAGGAGCAGGGATAGGGCTTAGTTTTGCTTGATAAACTTGGTGGCTGGAAACCACATAGACAGAGCTAGAGGGTTGTCCTTCTTCTCCATCACCCCTGAATAGCACTGGAATGGAATGCAAGGCCTGAGGGACTGTGTAGCAAAGAAGGGACTGATTCCTTGTGTTGGGTCTGAGTGGGTGTCTTAGAGGTCAGGATAGTTCTGGTGTAGGTGTTCTTAGCTCTATAATAAACTCACCAGATTAGCAATTAGCCTTTCCCAAATCCTTGATGGCCTGATAAACCCAACTGTGTTGGCTTGGATGTGTTATGTACATCCTTGGCTATGGGTAATCCTGCTTGTCCCCTTATTCCTTGGAGAATCATGCCTAGCTTGGGAGTGGCAGCGCTGTTGAGAGATTAAGGAACATGCTGGCCTATGGTTGGGTGGAACGTTGCAGCGACGTAGCTGGTTGCAGATCGATTTCATCATAAGATAAGTGATCTTGTGCATTTTACTTCTGCAACTATCTTTTCTGTTAATGATATGATGAACATGTTAAATGCATGCATGCATGAATGCTGTTGGTTTCCGTTGTGTATGATGATTAATTGCATATGTGCATGTTTTACTTCAATGTATTCCATTCAACAATTTTTTGCATGCTTATGTTCATGGGGTTCTTAGCCCGTGTGTTCGAAGCTTGTAGTCGTGTCCTCTTCGCCGGTCGGAGGCATGGGGACGTGACATCCTCAATATAGATGCCCCAAAAAGATAAAAGGTCAAAACCAACAAGGAGATCAAATCCTGATCCTCCTCCTTCTCCAGCTACTCTTCTCTTCTCCACTAATGTGCTACACAAGTGAGAGTGTGTGTTCCAAATGAGAAGCACTACACCTCTATTTATATTCATCCGTTCACTTAAGTTAACTCATCTGTCATGTAGGCTCAAGTTAATCATGTAGGCTCGAGTTACACATGTAGGATCAAGTAACCACATTGGGGTGCTAATGACCCACCTTTACAATTAGAGGGGACTGCCTCATGACTCTTATTAGTTCTTCCGATTAGGAGCATCGGGGTACAAAGTAATACAAGTGGTTCTCCCGGTAGGACCATCGGGGACCACAAAGAAATACATATACAATATTCTTTGAAGTTACAATATTTCAACATATTTAGATCTGATTTACTTTTTGATTTGATATTATTTGGTTCATATTTTAAAATCCAAAAGCTTTCAGTCATGCTTGAAGCTTCTCTCACCAATTTTAGTGTGAAAAATCAAGTACCGCACTTTCTCTTCAAAACCGCTGATGGGGATTTGGTGTTAGTTTGCTCATATGAGGTTGCTGATATTTTATTATGTGACTCATTAGCTATTTCAGAAGCTATATAAGATTATGGAGCTCAATAATTCGCTCTCCACAGTCCGAGGGTTTCTCTACCTTTGGTCACATGCTCATCTCCTCACAGAACTAGTAAAGAGGAAGACATTCTACACCCACTTGGACACTTGCTCCTAAGAATTGGGGCTGATTTTACGACTCATGGTTTTCTGTTCAAGGCTGCAACATATCAGTTTCTTTAGTGTTCCACACATGGTTTGAATCCGCAAGAACGTTTGCTCTCTCTTCAGATGATTTCAGCTATTCTACATGGGTCCAGTTTTCACCATGCAGCTGTTTATATTTCTGATTCAGTTGAGTGCATTGTTCTTCTTCCAAAGTGGAATATTCCTCCAAACATATTCATTTAGTTTGGATTCAAAGGTTCACATGCACAATTTCAGGATGCTGCTGCATAGAAGAACCAATTCTTGATTTACTACTTAGTTTGAGGGGGGTATTTTTCCCATGAGTTTTTCCCCGTTTCCTTGGTTATATAAAGTAGTTGCTTTATTGTAAAGGGTGACCTATGGCCTTAGTTGCCGGGGCCCTAGCATTCTTATGCACTTAATGTTTCTACTCCTTCTGAGTATAGCTTAAGGGAGGGTGTTGGAAACATTTACCACCTTACACTCTCATTTTGGTCAATTTGTCCTAGTTAAACCACTATCCTAAGTATCATTGACTTAATTGACATCAGAGGAACACTAGATGACATCAGCTAGATCACAGCCACGCCTACCTTTAGTCAAGGAGGCTAACTTAGCCTTCTCCTACATTCGGGGAGGCTAACTGGAGCACTCTAGGGGTGTTCTAAGTGTCATTAATGCCCCATATTGCTAACTAATGGTTACAATTAGTTAAACAGAGTAGTGAAGGCACCCTCCATCATTAAATTGACTATTTATTGATTATTTGATGAACTAGAGTCAACAGGGGCACCTCCAACCACTTATGATGTTCAGTTACACTTTAGTTAACCTCATCGGGGTTCATTGGAGTCATTGATGTGCTACCACTTGTTGGTTGGTTTGCTGTGACATGTGTCTAACCTACTTTCAGTTAGACTCAGTCATTTATTGCACTCCGACTTCAGGTAGGGCTCAGATGAGTCAATTAGGGTTTTGATCACTGGTTAACTTGAGTGTTGACTATGGCTTACATTGAGTTAAGCTAGACTCACTCATTCAATTCAAATGAGCTCCTTGGGAATTTGAATTGCTTTGTCATGCATGCTTGCAGCATGATCTTGTATTGTATTACTCATTCTTTTTGTGAATATACAGAGTGGCTACTCATTCTGTAGCCCTATTACACCATTTTCATGACTTATTGTTATTAATCTTTGACGATACTTGTGTTTAGTCCCTAGATCACTGTGCAAGTTTAATAGGTTCTAGTGGTAAGGTCTGACATAGGGATTTATGTGTGTGTGCCAGAGAGATAGGGTATGGGGTTCTAGTGGTAAGGCGAGACATAGGCATGTGTGTGTGTGTGTTTCAGAGAGATAGGCTAGGGGGTGCTAGTGGTAAGGGGAGACAAAGGGATGTGTGTGTGTGTGTCAAATAGATGTGTGTGTGTGTGTGTGTCAGAGGGGAGACATGAGGATGAGGATAATGACGATGGTGATGATGATGGTGATGATGATGATGATGATGATGATGATGATGATGATGATAATGAAGATGAAGATGAAGATGAGGATGTTGATGATGATGATGATGATGATGATGATGAGGATGAGGATGATGACGATGGTGATGATGATGGTGATGATGATGATGATGATGATGATGATAATGGTGATGCCAATGATCTTGATGATGTTATCTTTGATAATGATGATGACAACAATGATGATGATGTTGACAACGATGATCGATGATCATGGTGATGTTGATGATGATGACGATGATGATGGTGATGATGATGATGATGATGATGATGATGAAAATGTCGATGATGATGATGTTGATGATGATGATGACAATGAATACAATGAAATTGATGGTGCTGACAACGATGACGATGATTAGAATGAGGATAATGACGATGGTGATGATGATGATGATGATAATGTTGACGATGTTGATGTTGTTGATGACGATGATGACGATGGTGATGATGATGGTGATGATGATGATGATCATGTTGACGATGATGATGATGACGACGACGATGATGATGAAGATGTTTATGATGATGATGACGATGATGATGACTATGGTGATGATGATGATGATGATGATGATGACGACGATAATGTTCATGATGTCGATGTTGATGATGATGATAATGTTGATGATGATGATGATGATGATGATGATGATGATGATTATGAATATGAAGATGAAGATGAATATGTTGATGATGATGATGACGATGGTGATGATGATGGCGATGATGATGATGTTGGTGATGTTGATGATGATGTTGATGATGAAGATGATGATGATGATGATGGTGATGTTGATGATGATGATGGTGATGATGATGGTGATGAAGTCAGGGATGGTGACGATGATGAAGACGATGATGATGAAGATGATGATGAAGATGAATATGGATATGATGATGATGTCAGCGATTATGATGATCATGATGATGATAATGATGTTGATGATGATGATGATGATGGTGATGATGATGACGATGAAGATTATGATTATGAATATGGTGATGACGATGATGATGATGATGATGACGATGATGAAGATAATGAAGATGATGATGATGTTATCATTGATGATGATGATGACAACAATGATACTGATGATGACAACGATGATTGATGATCACAGTGATGATGATGACGACGATGATGATGATGATGACGATGACGATGATGTTGATGATGTTGATGAAGATGAAGATGAATATGTTTATGATGATGATGAGGATGAGGATGAGGATGATGACGAGGGTGATGATGATGGTGATGATGATGATGATGATGATGATGACAATGGTGTTGATGATGTTGATGATGAAGATGATCATGATGATCATGGTGATGTTTATGATGATGATCGATGATCAATGATGATGGTGATGAAGTTGGGGATAGTGACTATGATGAAGATGATGATGATGGCGACGACGACGACGACGACGATGATGATGATGTTGATGATGAGGATGATGATGGTGATGATGATGACGATGAAGATTATGATTATGAATATGGTAATGAGGATGATGATGATGATGATGATGATGATGATGTTATCCTTGATGATGATGATGACAACAATGAAGATGATGATGACAATGATGATCGATGATCATGGTGATGATGATGACGAATGAGGATAATGATGATGGTGATGATGGTGACGATTATGTTGATGATGTTATGTTGACGGTGATGATGATGATGATGCTGATGATGGGATGTGCGTGACAGAGAGAGAGAGAGAGAGAGAGAGAGAGAGAGAGAGAGAGAGGTTGGGGAATATATATAAGGGGGTGGGTTGTAGGTGTAGTTAGATGAGTTGGGTAGTGAGAGATAGTGGAGGAGAGGGGGTGTTACTAATAGCGGGAGACATGAGGGTGAGAGAGAGTGGTTGGTTTTCAGTGAATTGAATGGATTGGGTGGTGTTAGAGTTAGGGGAAGAAGAGGTCGTTAGAGGTAAGAGGAGGAGGGGGGTTAGAGGTGGGCAGAGACCAATGGATGTGTGTGTGTGGGTGGGTGTTAGGGGTTTGGGAGGAGGTTTTTAGGTGTCAAGGGTTGGATAGTAAGAGAGAGTGGAGAAGAGTTTACTAATGGAGATGATGGGGGAGAGAGGTAGGAGGAATAGGGGAGTTAGAGATAGGTAGAGGAGAATGGGGGATTAGTAAGAATTGGGGGGAAGAGGGGGGATGTTAGTCATAGGGGGTGACCTATGGATGTGTGATGTGGGTTTCTCTGTTTGTGAGAGAGAGAGGGTTGGGGAATATATAGGGGGGTGGGGGATAAGTGTAGTTGGATGAGTTGGGGAGCAAGAAAGAGTGGAGAGAGAGGTTTTAGGTGTTCAGAGTGAGAGAGATATTCTAGGGTGATGCACGTGTGTGTGTTAGAGGAAGAGAGAGGGGGGGGAGGGAGGTTTAAGGGTTTCAGTGGGAGGTGGGGGTGAGCGGGGGCGCTAAGTGATTATAGATAGAACAATAGGGGGTGTTTAAGAGTTAGAGGTAGAGAGAAAGGGTTACATGGTTAAGGGTCAGGGGAAGTGGAAATACAGGTGTTAGTGGTAAGGGGGGACATAGGCGTGAGAGAGAGAGAGAGAGAGAGAGAACTAATGGGGGGGTGGGGTGTTAGGAAGAGAGAGGAGGGGGGTTAAAGGTAGGGAGAGAAGGAGGGGGGATTAGAGGTAGGGAGAAGAGGAGGGGGGGTTAGTAAGAGTTAGGGGGAAGAGGGGAAGAGGGGTGGGGACATAAAATAATAAAATTATTGGTATAATTGACAAAACAAGCACTCGTTGTAGTATTTAAAAATGTGCTCCCACTTTTATTCACTACAACGCACTCTCTTTTTTTTAAATTAAAAAATGTATTCCCTCCAAATGATAAGGCCAAGCCTCCACCCATGCTTTCATGGAATTCTTATGCCTAACTGTTTGATCTGTACTTTGCTTCGGATTCAACATGCCTATGCCTTGGAGTATGATAAACCATGGCTAATTCAACATTATATCCAAATTTTCAATATGCTCATTTTTATCACTCCAGGAAACTCCTCTAGGTTGTAGCTCGAGGATGCCTGGTAACTTACAATTTTTTTTAGGGTTTTTAGATATGGGTCAAGTCATTCGACCTATGTAACATTTCCACTCTCAAGGCATGCATAAGACTCACTTGTTTACAAGGATTTTAGTTGCAATTTTCTCATAAATTCTACTATAAGGTGCAGGGATGGAGAACTCACCAGGATGGAAGACTTACACACATAACACATGCATATAAATGGATAAATCCTACTGAGAATGGTATTTATAAATCAAATATCACTAATAGACCAATAGGATGACAGCTATCAACTTTTTAATAAATCTGAAATTGACTTGAATGCCCGTTCAGGCATAAACACAATAAAGAAAGACATGATGGCTGAACAGATCACAACAAAAGAGATTATACCATGAATAAGTAAAATGAGAAGCTTTAAAGTATTATTGGCTCATAAATCCCTGAATTTGAACCTCTTATTATAAAATCAATCATGGGATTTATAGCCTTCTACAAAAATCACAAATCCTGAAAATCCAATCTGTTTACACAAAAAATAATTGAAATTGATAGTTTTTCCAAATTAGGGTTTCAAACCCTTGCTAACTATTTGTTTATCTATTGTGAAGATCTAGTTCACTGAGTGAGATTTTAATAATTGAAGTGTTCGCTGATAATCACCACTACTGGTTTTGCATGAAATTTTTGCCAACAGCCAGTGTCTTGGCGTTTAACTGAAGTGGCCTTTCTTGCTTAAATCACCATATTTTTCTACCTTGTCGCTATGGTCGTTGATCAGACGGTGTAACCTCTAACTAGTCAGCGTCATAGACTGGAGCGCTTCCGCTGTTTCGGAGGTGGAGCGAACTAGTTTTGCGACGGCTTCTTCCTTGGCAATCAGGAGCTTTTTCCTTTAGCCCATCGACGCTCCAAATCTCAACACTGGCGCTCTCCATCACTAGCTTGTCAGAAATCGGGAGCTGAAATAACTAATGCATCGAAATATTTTATCTGAACGTTGTTGAAAGTTGATTGATGACATTTAAATTGGAGCTTTAGCCCTCTGTGCCGCCAACACTATGGAGGAGATTCATTGTAAACTCACCGACCAATAGTCTATATGTCTTCTGATCACTGATGATCTTCTATTTTCATGCTATCAGAATGATTCTTGTCATTGATTGGAGCTTTAGTCTTCTGTGCCGCTGACACTACCAAGGAGCTTCGTGGTAAACTCACCGATCCGTAGTATGTATGTCTTCCACCGTTGCAACTCCTTATCGAACTATCTCTCCGATGGTTAGTCCTTAGTTCTTTCGATCGCCGAAGTTTTCATCTGGTCGTAGAACCCGTAGTAAGTTTGTCTTCCATTGTTTCAGCTCCTTAGTGGACTATTTCGTCGATGGTTAGTGTTTTCCAGTTCTGACGTCGACACTGCAGAAACTTTCAGCTTTAACTCGCCTATTCGTAGCCCTTAGTTCTTCTGATCGCCAAAATGTTCATCTGATTGCGGAGGCCTTATCCATTTGTAAGTCTGTTAGTGGCTAATGAGATGTTCAGATCCTCTCCCAAGGCACCGAAGCTACAACTTTGTGAAATTTTTATCAACAACAAAGGCTTTCAAACTATTAGTGGCATTCATATCCCTGATTGTGTGAATAAAATTCTTCATATGAAAATAATTTTATTTTGGGAGATAACATCTGGCTCCTACTTGGGGATGGGAACCTCCCTGTGAGGTCCCAAGAACCCCAAACCAAAATGCCTTTCCTGAAAAAGAATGATTAAATATATATTCTAGTGTTCCATTGGGCATGGAGTCATTTGTCTTCTATAAGTGATCCACTGCACCCTGCATGTAGCCTGCTTTGCCTATTCATGAAAACAACTGAAAATGACCTGGCTGCTCATATTAAGAGCTTATTTTCCTATATACTCCTACTCCTAATTATAATCAGTAGATCCTTCTTATCATGTGACATCATGCTTCCAATGAATTCAGGTCAGAAGCTAATCTACTGAAATTATCCCTGATCTTGACCCAAAAAGTAAATGAAACCCCAGCATGCAGCAATGTAGTTTTGAAGGGTGACGAACGGAGCCATCATCTAACATAAATATTTTGATATCTACACTGCTTATAAGTTCCATATAGTTAGCAACAAGGTCATAAAAACCAACAGGAAATACCTTTTTATGTGGTTGATCTTTTCCTTCACTGATATCAATGTTAAATGTGGACTGCTCAACCTTTGTCTGATAAAAATGTGAGCTCAAGAGCTGATATGAATCTTTTTTCTCCCCTTCACCTACATCATGATCACTACTAACAATTTCCCCTTCCACAATAATACCTTTGTAATATATACCAAAACTAAAAAGATCTGTATTTAACTTTTGAGTAGCATATTTGTAATAAGCATCTATCACAGTATTCCCACATTTTTTATCATCTCTCTGCTTAAAAGAAGAACTAGATGAACTTTGAGTAAACAATAAGTCTTCACAAATTTCAAACTCATCTTCCTCTTCACTATATTTGTTGACTATGGTATCATCAAGATAATATTCTAATGGCATAGATGAAGGATCTTGTATAGGAGTATCCGTAATAAAATTTTGAAATAGATCTGAAAAAATATTACCTAGTTCCTTTTCATGATTTGAAGCAACCTGTTCATAAGGAGAAGGAATATCTTCCTGATGCTCTAGCGAGAGATTGGATAGTCCCTAGAAATCTTGCTCCTCTTGGTTACTGCAACTTTCCTCATTGTGAATATCATAAGAGAGATGAGGTAGCTCTTGAGGGAGATATTCTTCTCTATTTATCTTTTCATCGTGGTTTGCAAACTGATCATAAAATACAGATTCTGACCTTTCTTGGGATTACTTTGCAAACACTAAAGAATCTAATTCTAAATCTGGTAGGAGCTCACATGCTTGATGATGTCCCAAATCCACTTCAGACTCATAATCTTCCTGTTCAAAAGCTAACTCATACTGATGTTTATCTGGCTCAGGTAAATAATGTTTTTCAAAATAAAATTGTGCTAGGATTCTCTTTGAAGCATGAATGTTTTCCTCCACCTCTAAAGCATATTCAAACATAATGCTTAAAGATGAGGATTTCCTTTCTAGCAGAAGAAGGGCAAGTTTTGAATGTAGTCCCATCACATAATATTACTGGTAGCTGTCTCTGTGGGATGGATCTCCAAAGGCATAGCATGATAAGTGTTGTAGAATATTCAATTGAAGATAGGCAAAGTTTCATCTTCCTCTCTTTTCAAAGCATAGAAATCAGCAAGATACAAATCAAGAGATTTGTTCTCACCCCAATGCTTCAAAAATGCATCAGTGAATTCTGTCCAAGAACCAATAGAGTCAGCTCTTAAATTCTTGAACCATATAGCAGCATCTCTAATCAACGATTTAGAGAAAAGTCTCATGAACAATATGAAAACGTTCAATAAAATATTTGAAATATTCCAAGTGCCTTTCCGTTGAAGCTTTATTCTCTCCGGAAAATGAAGGGAGCTATTCATAATAGTCAAGAGGATAAGGATGAAGCCAAGAGGGTAGTTTTAATGGCTTAAACATCTTCATCTTGATTTTGATTTTAAAGGCCGTGGGCATATCATGAGGGATAACAATCTGCTGACAAGGTTCAATGGTTATGGAAATAAGTGTTGAGCTCTGCATAGGTTTTGAATCAATTTTGGTTTCTTCAATGTTACATGGCTGATCAGATTTAGGAGGAATTTGGGTACAGCGGTCATTTTTATAGATGATCTGTGGCACAAAGACTGATTCACCTCCTACAATACAAGCAGGTTGCAAATATTCTTCTACAATGGATTTATAAAAGATGGCTAATAATCTTCAGAATATATAAAACATAATATAATTCTTTTAACATGTGAAGGGAAAAGCATAAAGGAGCCAATAAAAAATAACAATAGTTAATAAAGTAAACTGCTAAACTGATACCTGTATTTTGAATTCAGCCTCTTCATCTTTTATCAACTGGGTCCTCCCTAGTGGAGATTTATTAAATTTGAATGGATTAGGGAAATAGAAGTCTTTGTAAATATTCCCTAGCAGTAGGGCTAGGTTTTCTTCTGATGATCTTCTATGGGTCTCCAACAGGTGTTACTGGTGGCCTCTCTTGATTTTCTCTGGCACTTGGTCTTCTTGAAGCCACCTTATATCAATGGAGTCGCCAGGTATATGATTACAACCATAATAATATCCAAGATTTGTCTATCATCAAAGCATGGATCTATGTCATCTCCCAGGGAAGTTGAGCTTCAATATCCTTTCCCCGGCAACACCGCCATTTTATTATCACTCCAGGAAACTACTCTAGGTTGTAGATCAAGGATGCCTGGTAACTTACAATGTTTCTTAGGGTTTTCAGATATGGGTCAAGTCAATCGACCTATGTAACCTTTCCACTCTCAAGGCATGCATAAGACTCACTCATTTACAAGGATTTTAGTTGCAATTTGCTCAGAAATTCTACTATAAGGTGCAGGGATGGAGAACTCACCAGGCTAGCAGAATTACACACATAACACATGCATATAAATTGCTAAATCCTGCTGAGGATGGAATTTATAAATCAAATATCACTAATAGACCAATAGGATGACAGCTATCAACTTTTTAATAAATCTGAAATTGACTTGAATGCACATTCAGGCATAAACACACTAAAGAAAGAGATGATGGCTGAACAGATCACAACAAAAGAGCTTATACCATGAATAAGGAAAATGAGAAGCTTGAAAGTATTATTGGTTCATAAATCACCAAAGTTGAACCTCTCATTATAAAATCAATCATGGGCTTCATAGCCTTCTACAAAAATCACAGATCCTGAAAATCCGATCTGTTTACACAAAAAATAATTGAAAGTGATAGTTTTTCCATATTGGGGATTCAAACCCTTGCTAACTATTTGTTTATCAACTGTGAAGATCTAGTTCACTGAGCAAGCTTTTATAGTTCACTGAGCAAGCTTTTAATAACCAAAGTGTTTGTTGATAATCACCACTGCTAGTTTCGCGTGAAATTGCGACCAACAGCCAGCGTCTTAGTGTTTAACTGAAGTGGCCTTTCTTGCTTAAATAGCTGGATTTTTCTACCTTGTCACCATGGTTACTGATCAGATGATGTAACCTCTAACCCATCAGCGCCATAGACCGGAGCACCACTGTTGTTTCGGAGGTGGAACGAACTAGTTTCGCGATGGCTTCTTCCTCAGCGATCGAGAGCTTTTTCCTTTAGCCCATCGATGCTCCAAATCTCAATGCTAGCGCTCTCCATCACTAGCTCGTTGACGATCGAGAGATGAAATAGCTAATGCATCAGAATATTTTATCTAAATGCTGCCGAAAATTGATTGACGACATTTAAATCAGAGCTTTAGCCCTCTATGCCACCGACACTGCGGAGGAGCTTCGTTGTAAACTCGTCGATCCATAGTCTGTATGTCTTTTGATCACCGATGATCCTCTATTTTTGCGCTATCAGAATGATTCTTGTCATTGATCAGAGCTTTAGTCTTCTATGCCACCAACACTACGGAGGAGCTTCGTTGTAAACTTGTCGATCCGTAGTTTGTATGTCTTCTGCCATTGTGGCTCCTTATCAAACTATCTCATCGATGGTTAGTCCTTAGTTCTTCCGATTGCCGAAGTTTTCATCTGGTCGCGGAACCCATAGTAAATTTGTCTTCTGCTGTTTCAGCTCCTTAGTGGACTATTTCACTGATGGTTAGTGTTTCCAGTTTCGATGCCTACACTACGGAAACTTTCAGCTTTAACTCGTCGATCTATAGCCCTTACTTCTTCCGATCATTGAAATTTTCATCTGATCATGCAGGCCTTGTCCGTTTGTAATTCTGTCAATGGCTAATGAGATGTTCTGATCCTCGTCCAAGCCACTGAAGCTACAACTTTGTGAAATTTTTATCAACAACAGAGGCTGATAGTGGCATTCATATCCCTCATTGTGTGAATAAAATTATTCATATGAAAATAAATTTATTTTGCGAGATAACACTCATGTTTATTCATTCGTTTGATTCTGTTGCATACCTCCATTTTTTATGAGATTTTAGAAACATATATGTTTTTTTTGTAGATTCCAAATATGTAAATTTTAACAAGAATACATAATTTTTTGTATTTTTTCTTATTTATCTTCTATGATCACTCCTCAACTCAAAAAGCACACTGTTAGTGTTTTGTCCATATCTCTTTCATTTTTCAACCATTTAGAAAACAAATTGTATGGTGCACTAAAGAACACCGACCTCTACATGCTATAATAAACCCATTTCCAAATAATTGCATTAATACATTAAAACGTTGCACCCACAATTGACGTACCATATTCGAGGTTTCATCTCTTAGATAATTAAAAAAAAAATTAAAAAATTATTTTTATTCTTGGAAAAATAATCGTGCACTATTACTATATGTTCTCTATATGTATATCGGTTTTCGTAAGTTCATTCCATCATTTAGCCACTCATATGCCACACCCACAAAACACATACCTTATAATTTTTCCCAAAAATAAAAAGTGCCCGTTAAAAAATATATAACTTTAGATAGTTAACAGTATTTTCAATAGAAAAAAATTATATATTTGGAAAGGTCATTCAATTTCCTACATTTCTTGGCTTTTACTCATTGCAAGCTTCATTGTGTAAGTGTCCTAAAATATCCCACGGGGGCTTCACTCAATGAACCTCTCACATAGCATGCTCAATCATGGAATATTAAAGAATACCCTTAATTTCTTTAGATATTGGTCCAAAATCCTTTTGTTGAAACCCCCTCCCAATACCCAAAACCTCCCCACCAACCCTTTTTATACCCTAATCCTTATAAACCCCCTAACCCCCACCGTAAAATCCTCATCTCCCCTAATACCTTCAATATATTGGCCTGATTTTTAAGAAATTCAAAACCCACAATATGAACTAACGTGCTAGGATATTGGTCAACTAGTGAATCCCCTATGAAATATCCATGCAAGTTGTTGGATGTCTATTTTTTCTGTTTTCTATTGCATCTAACATGCCAAAAGAGACCCTCAACTTTGTGCACTCACCCGTTAGCACGACAACCACTTTCCTTGTCGGGTCTTCAACAGTCACTCTCCTAGGAGACCCAGCCTGAGATCCTCCTGCTTCGTCCATTCCAGAAGATATGTTTCAAAGAGTGGCAAGGAGTTCGAAATCCTTTCTATCCTCAACCTTATGGCATGCTCTGCATGAATTGGGGGCTTCCTCTAGACAGCCACCATTTCTCTCCAAATTCCCTGTGCCCTCCACCATTTATCTATTGCACTTCAAATGGGTTTGTATGACCACTTGGGAGGTTTCCCTAAGCGGCAAAATGGATCCTCTGATGCCCAAACTCCCTCCACAAAGGTGGGAGGAGGATTTCTTTGGTATTTGTTCCATAGTCGAAGACAAACCCAGTCCCAGCAAGGATGAAGCACCTACAAAAGACGACCCCCCCCAGCCCTCTGGTTTTTCTACAAAGGTTATATTTTTTTTGTTAAGCCATATGTTTTCTTGCTCGGATATGATATGTGGTTTAAATTGTATGCTCTTCAACAATGTCCAACCCATGGAAAATGGACAGTTTTCTCATGATATTCCAATACCTGGGATTCTTGGTCGTCTGGGTTAGTGCTTCCGCCAACCTAGAAGTTGCCCAGGACGGCATTATACACCGTAATATTTTTGTCCTTTTGATATGACTATGGTGATGATGATGATGATGATGAAGATGTTGATGATGATAATGAAGATGAAGATGAAGGTGAGGATGTTGATGATGATGATGATGATGATGATGATGATGGGGATGAGGATGACGACGATGGTGATGGTGATGGCGATGATGATGATGATGATGATGATGATAATGCTGATGACGTTGATAATGTTGATGATGATGTTATTGTTGATAATGATGATGACAACAATGATGATGATGTTGACAACGATGATCGATGATCATGGTTATGTTGATGATGATAATGATTATGATGACGATGATGATGAAGATAATGATGGTGATGATGATGATGATGATGTTGTTGATGATGAAAACAATGAAGACAATGACATTGATGGTGCTGACAACGATGATGATGATGAGAATGAGGATAATGACGATGGTGATGATGATGGCGATGATGATGATGATGATGATGATGATGACGATGATGTTGATGTTGATGATGTTGATGTTGATGATGATGATGATGATAATGGTGATGATGATGGTGATGATGATGATGATCATGTTGACGATGATGATAATGATGATGATGATGATGATGAAGATGATGATGAAGATGAATATGAAGATGAAAATGAAGATGAACATGTTTATGATGATGATGATGAGGATGAGGATGAGGATGATGACGATGGTGATGATGCTGGTGATGATGAGGATGATGATGATGATGATGATGTTGATGATGTTGGTATTGATGATGATGATGATGATGACGATGATGATGAAGATGATGATGAAGATGAAGATGAAGATGTTTATGATGATGATGACGATGGTGATGATGATGGCAATGATGATGATGATGATGATGATGATGATGTTGATGATGATGATGATGAAGATGAAGATGAAGATGTTTATGATGATGATGACGATGGTGATGATGATGGCAATGATGATGATGATGATGATGATGATGATGTTGATGATGATGTTGATGATGAAGATGATCATGGTGATGTTGATGATCATGATCGATGATCAATGATGATGGTGATGATGATGGTGATGATGATGATGATGAAGTCGGGGATGGTCACGATGATGAAGATGATGATCATGAAGATGAAGATGAATATGATGATGATGTCGACGATGATGATCATGATGATCATGATCATGATAATGATGTTGATGATGATGATGATGATGGTGATGGTGATGACGATGAAGATTATGATTATGAATATGGCAATGAGGATGATAATGATGATGATGACGATGATGAAGATAATGAAGATGATGATGATGTTATAATTGATGATGATGATGACAACAATGATGACGATGATGACAATGATGATTGATGATCATGGTGATGATGATGACGATGATGATGATGATGACGATGATGGTGATGATGGTGATGACGATGGTGATGATGATGGTGATGATGATGGTGATGACGATGACGATGATGTTGATGATGTTGATGTTGATGATAACGATGACGATGATGTTGATGATGTTGATGTTGAAGATGATGATCATGTTGATGATGATGATCATGTTGTTGATGATGATGATGATGATGATGAAGATGATGATGATGATGATGATGATGATGAAGATGAAGATGAAGATGAAGATGTTTATGATAATGATGATGATGATGATGAGGATGAGGATGAGGATGATGGTGATGATGATGGTGATGATGATGATGATGACGACGATGGTGTTGATGATGTTGATGATGATGTTCATGATGAAGATGATCATGATGATCATGGTGATGTTGATGATGATGATGATGAAGTCGAGGATGGTGACGATGATGAAGATGATGATGTCGATGACGACAACGACGACGACGATGACGATGATGATGATGACGATGATGATGATGATGATGATGTTGATGATGAGGATGATGATGGTGATGATGATGATGATGAAGATTATGATTATGAATATGGCGATGAGGATGATGATGATGATGACGATGATAACCTTGATGAAGATGATGATGATGTTATCGTTGATGATGATGATGACAACAATGATGATGATGATGAAAACGATGATCGATGATGATGGTGATGATGATGATGATGATGGTGATGATGATGATGACGAATGAGGATAATGATGATGGTGATGATGATGACGATGATGATGATGATGATGATGATGATGATGTTGATGATGTTGATGTTGATGTTGATGTTGATCATGATGATGGTGGTGATGATGGGATGTGTGTGTGTGTGTGTGTGAGAGAGAGAGAGAGAGAGAGAGAGAGAGAGTGGAGGTATGCGTGTTTTTTCTTGTGTGTGTGAGAGAGAGAGGGTTGGGGAATAGATAGGGGGTGTGGGTTAGGTGTAGTAGGATGATTTGGGGAGTCACTACTACATTTAGATCCAAAATCCGACGGCGTGTGGATTTATCTTTTTAAACTTACCAAAAATCACAAGAATACATTTTTTTTTTAAATGTGGCCACAAGCATCGGTGAAGCGACGACTATTCTCAGAACCGTCGGTTAAGCGACGGATATTCTCATAACCATCGGTTAAGTGATGGCTCATTTGTCAAATTGAGAAGATGAGGAGGATAAATCTAGACTAAAGTTTACAATCCACCAAAATATTGTGTCGGTTAAGCGATGGATAGTCTCATAATCGTCGCTTAAGCGACAGCGCGTTGACGAGGGGGATAAATCTAGACTAAAGTTTTGGTATGGGAGTGGTAACTATAGCACTCTACCCACCAAGTGTTGTCATCCCTTGGATCCAAATATATGGTGGAAATCGATTACGGCATGAGTTTATGTTTTAAACAAAAAATAGAAAATCAATTTGGGATTTTTGTTGTGGAAAAGAGGCAAGTCGAGGGTTTCTCCTATCATTCATGCAACCCTGTCTCCATACCCATCTGTATTCTCTATCGATAATCTGTGGGAATCTACCTAGAACCACAACCATCTGCGTTATCTTTGCATGCTTGGGTGACCAATCCATCTGCTTTTTTCTTGTATACTGAGACAGCAACAATGTATACCTTTATATGGGTTCACCAAGTCGATTTGTGGAAGGAAGAGAAGCCCCATTACTATCTTTGGCTCAACCCTCATTGTTATCTATTGGGTTTGATAGGGTTGCATTAAAAAACGTTTATTTGGCTGAAACATAGCAATGCCAATGCCATGGACAAGGGAAAAAAATACGCAACTCAACACAGCGGTCAGTAGGTCATTCTTTATCTCGTGAACAATAGGTGAGGGCCGAAGAGGATAGGGCCACAGGGGACAGAGTTCGTAGAGGATAGGGTGGCAGAGGAGGGGTTGAGGAGGGTTTGTAGAGGCAGAGGACAGTTTGCATAGGTCACACTGAGGCTAACAGAATGGCTCAAATCGGTGAGAAATCTATGTTTTCTTAAATAATTTCGATTTGGAATTAAAAAAACAAGCTCTTTATGTAGAAGAAATCTTATTTAGCATGGATTTACACTGGTATGGAAAATCTGAAAAGACTGTGTTCATAATATAGTTTAAAATATGAACTTTTCTTCCCCTGAATTGCCCTCTCACTCTCTATGTGAGGTGAGGGTCACTGCTATTGCATTGCATTGCAGTTGCATCCGTTCCCACCTTTAATCTTCCAGCTGTTACTTTTCTTATATTTTGACATCCAAAGTATTCAAATAAGCACAAAATAACTTCTGGAAAATCTTTGTTGTCGCTGCAATTTGGAAATTATTGGGTTAGTGTCGAGTTGCTTCCTAATCTAGGGATTTTATAATAAAAATTTGGCGTGCATCAGTCCACCTGTATCAATATTATACACACTATGGTCATTCCCGTCGAACAGATGAGCTCTTTGTAGATGCAGGTTCACACTGCAGCTTCTGCTTTCGATACATAAGGGAATTTATATTTAAAATGAAAGCATACAGCCATGTAGATCATGTGAAGTTCTCTTATTACTTGAACTCTTCAAGAGTTCAATATGTTATTTTATATGGAACAGACCTCTATGACATGTTACCAGAGGAGTATTCCTTTCATGAAATACTCAAAAATATGGGTTCTATACCCCGTACATTTTATGCGGTCCATCTCCCATCTTATTTGGTAAAGAATGCTGACGATTTTAGGTTCCTTCTTCCAGGTAGCTGTCTGTGAAGACCTGGCTGACTTTTGGAAATACATCAGAAAGCTAACACATTTATGCGATAAAATATCTCTTCATGTGTTGCAATGTCTTCAATCTACACACATGGTGGGTTACAACTTACAAGCTTCTTTGGGCTTAGATCAACATCTGTCCTTTCATGGGGAAATGAAAATTTTGTTTTATAGAACTTGCCCCATAGCTGATGGGATCTCTATTTGGAATCTCCCCTCAAATTTTCCCCATAATCATAGATATCAGACAGTTTGTGCTAGCTAAGGATGATCAATGCAATGGTCATCACTTTTGGGATTTTTTAGACTGCAGTCTTATAACATACTGAGATGACTGAGGGTTGGTGATTTCAATATGCTCTTATGTTGTAGTCAAACTTCTTGAGTAGGTTCTAAAACTCATACAAATTTGTAATTTTCCTATTTTGTATCAAACATAACATTCAAAGGTGTATTTAAGCTGGTGAAGCATAGGAGAATGACATCAAACGGCCTAGCTAGGAAGCTTCTGTACATTTCAGTTAATGTCTTTACTCGATTATAGACGAATTTGCTTCTCCAACTTCACCTTGTATACTTAGTTGAGGTAAAATATTCCCAATATTGGGGATCTAATTCTTTTAGTTTGTCTCTATCTTATTTTTAGTTATCTAGTCCACTGTCTCAGTTCAGTAATCTACTTTTTTTCTGCCTCTTTTCCTTCTTTCTGTTCTTTCTTGTCACATGCATTTACAAATATTTTATAATTGAAATTGTGTTATAAATTACTTGAAATTGAAAGATAGTTACATGAAAACTCCCTCTCTAAGCCTTTGTAGAAAATGAAACTGGATACTAAAGAAGTAAGATTTAGCTCTTGAGCTAGTTGATTCTAGTTGACTACGTTAAAAATATTTGGAATTGTTGTCTTTTAATTCTTTTTGAACCACATAGTTTTATTTATAAGAAGAAACTTCACATAGGGATTTCCACGGGAAATCAGATGGCAGTAGCTTTTTCATTTCTTTGAGGTAAATCAAAATGCACTTAAATTCTTATGTTTTGCTTTTAGTTTTTTTCTAGGGCTTCTAGGCCTAGTTTGCTGTGAAGTTAAAATTATGAAAATAAAAGGCCATGTAGTAATTATTTTATTATGTAGTGGTTATTTAGGTGCTTGATTATTATGGAATTGGGAATACATCTTGAAAATCTGAATTTCAATATTACACTTCAAGCAGAGATGTGAGAGTATGGCTGCAAATGATTTCATATTCTTGAGCTAAGAGGGAATGATAATATATTAGGTGGAACCCTAGAACCTCAAAAAATAGAGCAGAAGGTATAGCCCAATTCTTGAAGGACCACATAACTCCAAATGCTAGAATAATTTACTGTGATCTTTTTGAGCAATATGTGTTTTTAGCCAATATTTATATCAGTGATATATAGTAATTATTATTATTAGTAGTTACAACATCCTAATATAGGATGGATCACGGGATTACAAAGCTCGTCCCTTCCTCTGTTAGAGTCTTTCCTGAGGTCAAGGCTACCTCAGCAGTCCTTTACAGTAGGGTTGGCTCTACTTCCTATAGTCAATCTAATCGTGACTCTCTCTCAACTATTCCTTTAGTTACCATGGTTTTGGAGACACATCAATGTTCTTCCCAGGTTGACCTGCAGATACAAAGAAATTTAGAGATTTAGATGCCACTCTTCACTTGTCCTACAAGGAAGGCATCAAGAATGGGGAGTGAACATTCTACCTATCAGCTGAGAAGAAGCTTACCTCTAGTGGAATATTTACAATGAAGCACCACTTACCAGAAAAGGAAAAGAATAAAACTATATTAAACAGAATTCAACCAGATGAGGATAAGTTATGAGGATAAGCTAGGAATCAAACCCTCAGGCCTGGGAATTTTCTTTAACATAAAAAAATCATGTTGAGAGTATATCTAGAATGATATTTTCCAGCTGTGATATCAAGGATTCATCATAATCATATTTCAAGAGTGTTCAATTCGATACCTTGAGTATGTTTTGAAATGTAATCCTCCCTGCTGTCAACTTGTCACCTTCCTATGTTGCAAAGGAAACCTTATCGACCCTGATTGCTGGTATAGATTATGATTTAAAAATTTTGCAAATTATGACAGGATCATTTTTGTGTCATTTGCTTCCTATATTTATTTTACATCCATATAATTAACATCCCAAACAAATGACGAATCAGCTTCCAATTTTAAATTTATAGTCTTCAATGTCACAATCTCATAAAACAGTATGTATCATATCCCCCATTTAGCATATTTACTTCCAGCGTGAGTTCAAAATTCAAACTGAATTTCAGGTATCTTGAGGATAACACATGCTCTTAAAATGTGATAAAACTAATCAATTTTCGAATGAAATATGAGTTATGAGGCTAATTTGTTTCACTGATAGGTCAATGGTGAATTCCATGTCTAATAGTAATTATCCATAGGATGAGATACACTCTCAATAGGTAAGTAACCAATCAAACTATAAAGTTAATGTTTATAAAAAGGATTTCATTAAATGAGTAGTATTATATACATTTAACAACAAAATGAGTGGCATGATTGCATGCCCGAGGATTTTGGAGTCTTGGACAGTCATACAGTATACTCCTTAAGGATATAAATTTACAAAACATTTCAGAAGTAAAAGAAACCATATGTAAATACCCTAGAATAAAAAAAATCGAACCCAGTAACATGGGCCTCACAAGACAAGAAGAATAAACATAAACACTGTTGAGGGGGTTCCTATCCATCATCCTTGGTACCGAGTAAAAGGGTAATCTTTTATGGATGGATTTTATCCATTACCTTAGCCACCCTGACCATCATCATTTGTTTTTACTCTTAGAGTCTTATATGTGAGAACCTGAAGAATATGGATGACCAGCTAGAGTTTAAAAGGTAGTTATCTGATCTGGGAGGCAGAGCCTTGTGCTGGTCAGTCCCTAATCTCCATCAGCCACTCTTCTGTCTAAACTTGGATATTGTTATTTATCTTCTCCAACAAGGGATTGGTCCACACTGCACAGGAACCCTCTTCAATGTGCACACTACATGGTGCACTGGCCCTGTAGCCAGTGAGTGCTGAGATGTTCTAGTTCTAATGTCATCCTCCCAACTTAATTTTTTGTTTCCATGGAACAATTAGCAATAATATCAGCCAACTGATTGAAAACTGTCAGAAATTTTCAAAGGTAGTAAGCATGGAATCTAATCAAAGATATATTTCAGGCCCAACAATAGCAGTTTACAGTGTCCTTTTAAAGTAGTTCCATTTTCTATTCTATACACTCTAATAAGGATGATGGGATTCCCTTTTTCTAATGCAGCTATTGCAGCCATTACAGCCTTCATATGATATTGTTTCTTGTATTGTAGGGTACTTAGGGTTCATAATATATATTTTAAAATTACATATAAATTGTGTACCTATAAATTTTAAATTGACTCTCATGGGTAACCTAAGGGATGCTTCTCCACATCCATGGATGGCATCCCTATTAAACCCGTTGGCATAGTCTAGTGCACCTCACCCATGAGTATTCGAACCAAGCACTTGCTAGCACAGAACAAGTTAAATGTCCAATTGGTGACAACTAATTGAGCTAACCTCTTGGGCTCAATTTGGCTAGATTTACACTCTCATCTTCCTAAATTAACTTTATTAGTGTAGAAGACTTACTTAACGATAGGACTTTCTATATGTTATTATTTTGTGTAGCTTAGATTGAAACATCAACTACGTTTTTTCTGCAAAAATTAACTTTACTTTTAGATAGGAATTCTAAGACTTGGAGTTGGCATGACAATATTGAATTATGATAACCCTATGATTCTACCTTGTAAAGCAAACTTATGCAAAATACAGTCTATTGTGAAAGTTCCAATGTATTTGGAAGAATGACAAATGTAGAAAGGAAATAAAATCTTCAAAAGGTCCAATCTAATGGTCAATGTGTAATGAGCTTAAACTTGAACTTCATTATTGTCTAGGCAATATTGCTTTGACCATGAATGACATTATCAGATGGATTTCACCTTTATCCAACGCTAACGTGAAACCCAACGAATAGAATTAAAAGATATATCTCTATTGTTAACTTTGGCAGGAAATTGGCACCTATTTCATGGATATTGTTAACTCATCACATGCTTATGCAACCTGTGGAGCTTCTTACAATGAATTCTGGTAAGAATCATGACAATCAACTGATCCTTTTGAGACCTTATGTAAATAACAGATTAGCTTATTACTTGAATGCTCTTCCTTATGACTAGATCGGTAGAACCACATCAAATTATTCCACCCTGGTTCTTTGGAAAACCTTCAAACTTGGTGTCTCCCTCATTACAAAGAATATTCAATATGCAACAGATATTCAAATTATCTTAATGTCTAGATGATATTAGTGAAGCGTGAAATCTTCACTGAAATTCAATTTTAAGATGCCATTTTCTGCTAGAGTTCTCCTTTTCCTGTTAATTATGCTTATAAAATGTATTTTGGTATTTCTGAAGGTCTGATCCAAAGCGTCTTGCTAGCGCACTTGGCCCAGAGAATGAAGAGACTTGTACTACTACTTATAACATGCTAAAGGTATGCACACAAAATGCTCTCTTTTTTGAGTTTAAGTTCTTGCAGGCATTGTGCGTATGTAGATTGCTTCCTTGTGTCTCTAACCAACATATATCGAAATGTGGGAGAAGTATCATTGGATTGTTTTGTTTTTGAATCGAGAAAACTATTTAGTAGCTTTACCTCAGAGTAGGAACAGAGTAACTTGAGTCAGCAATTTGAGTTGAGCTGTACTGGTCATCTTATTGAAAGTTATAAGTATGTTGCAGTATTGTTTCTTGGAATGTGAGGGTACATGGACTGAATGCAGCACAAAATATTCAATGTATAAAACTATTGCAATACAAAAGCACAAGTGTGCAAGTCAACAAGTTGCACAATCTTTTGAGTGCAACCATAGGTTGCGCAATCCTCTGTGCAAGTGAAGATCCACAGTTCCACTATCCCAGGTGTAACGATAGATTGTGCAAGCAAGCAAACAATAGGATTTGCACATAAATTCCTACAACCGAATGTTGTAGGAGTAAGAACCCTGCAAGACACCAGCAGGGAAAAAGAGGATCCACAATGCATCATTGCAAAAGTAGGAGATTCAAATCATTACTAAGACAGAGAACCTGCAATCCAAGTTACAACATTGTGGCCAGGTAACTAAAATGCACTAATATACAAAACATTCAAGAAGACAAGGAATTATAAGTATAATTCAAACCATTTTCAGAAAGGTCCTTCAAACTGTTATTGTAGTCATTTAATTGCTACAATACTGGATTTTCTAAAACCCGCACCTTAACTAAATAAAATAACAAAAATTGAAGAAATCTATTAATTATGTTATCTGAATTTATAATATAACATCATGTACACTTTACAACATTTTGATATAATTGTTAAAAGTTGATGCACAGATCTATTAACAATTGATGCACAGATCTAGATCATGTACACCTTAAAATATTTTGATATAGTTGTTAACGGTTCATGAACAGATCTCTATGTTTGACATCCCAAGCCATTAAAATCCTGATAGCATAATGATCCATAGGCTAAAACTGTTTGTTCTATTGTTGGGCCTCTCACCCCTTAAAAAAAAATTAACTCACCTCTAAAAAGAATTGAACTGGTTTGCCTTGCTAAAACCCACATCTTAATTAAATAAGATATCAAAAATTGACAAGTCTATTCGTTATGTTATCTGAATTTATAATGTAACATCATGTACATTTTAGAATGTTTTGATATTCTTGTTAATAGTTTGATGCACAGATCTAGATGTTTGACCTCCCAAGCCATTAATGTCATGACAGGATAATGATCAATAGGATAAACCTTTGACCTCCCAAGCCATTAAAGTCATGACAGGATAATGATCAATAGGCTAAACCTGTTTGTTCGGCTATTGGGCTCTGGTCTAGGCGAGTGCACATTGTGAGTATCACCAGGTTCAATTTTCAAGGCATTTGTGCCTAGAAATCACCGAAGAGGCTGTCCTCGTAGCAACTCCAACAAAAAAAATTTAACCAGTTGTGATAATAAAAATTCTTTGGTAAGTTCTTGCAGTAACAAGGTTTTGCATCTTATGTAACAAGTTGTGATTATATAAAGTCTTTGGTATGTTGTTGTAACAAGGTTTGGTAACCTGTTGTGATTATAAAAAGTCTTTGGTATGTTCTTGTAACAAGGTTTTTGCATCCAAAGAAGTGTTCTTCACCTGCAAATGATGCCTTTGAACCCATGAATGAGAAAAAGGGCAATGGAACCAGAGTTCATATGGCATTTGTATTTTTTTTTTAAACACTTATAGCCGTCGCTTAAGCAATGGCCTGTAAATAATTTTTTTTTAAAAACAGTTATAACCATCAGTTAAGCGACGGCCTGTAGGTGATTTAAAAAAAAAATTCAAGACAGTCGCGTAACCGACGTTTAAGTTTTCATAACCATCGGTTAGTCGTCGCTTAAGTGACGCGTGTTTAAAGTTTAATATGAACTAGATGTCGGATAACCGACGATTTAGATTTAACCGACGGTAAACTGAGTTGTCACTGAACCGAAGGATTGGAAATATGTCGGATAACCGACGAAAATACACCGATGCTTAAAAAAAATCATAGTGTCGTACATGCGACAGGGAAGTGTCGAAAATCTGACAATACGGCCATCGGATTTTTGGTCGAAATGTAGTAGTGAGTGAGAGCGAGTGGAGGAGGGGCGGTCTTAGTGGCAGGGGGAGACAAAAGGGTGTGTATGTGTGTGTGTGTGTGTGTGTGTGTGTGTGTGTGTGTG
>LPNX010196213.1:576226-626760 GCA_001517045.1 Pseudotsuga menziesii
ATTGACAAAACAAGCACTGATTGTAGTATTTAAAAATGCACTTCCATTTTTCTTCACAACAACGCACTCCCATTTTGTTTAAATTCAAAAATGTATTTCCTCCAAATGATAAGGCCAAGCCTTCACCCATTCTTTCATGGAATTATTATGCCTATGTGTTTTATTCATACTTTGCTTCAGATTCAACATGGCTATTCCTTGGAGTATGATAAACCATGGCTAATTCAACATTATATCCAAACTTTCAATATGCTCATGTTTAGTCGTTCGTCTGATTATGCTGCATAGCTCCATTTTTTATGAGATTTTAGAAACATATATGTTTTTTTTTGTAGATTCCAAATATGTAAATTTTAACAACAATACATAATTTTTTGTATTTTTTTCTTATTTATCTTCTGTCATCACTCCTTAACTGAAAAATCACAGTGTTAGTGTTTCGTCCATATCTTTTTCGTTTCTCAACCATTTAGAAAACAAATTGTATGGTGCACTAAAGAACACCAACCTCTACATCCTATAATAAACCCATTTCCAAATAATTTCATTAAGACATTCAAACGCTGCACCCACAATTGACGTACCAATTTCAAGGTTTGATCTCTTAGATAATTAAAAAAAATTAAAAATATTATTTTTATTATTGGAAAAATAGTCGTGCACTATTGCTATATGTTCTCTATATGTATACCAATTTTCGTAAGTTTATTCCATCATTTAGTCACTCATATGCCGCACCCACAAAAACATATACCTTATAATTTGTCCCAAAAATAAAAAGGTACCCGTTAAAAAATATCTAACTTTAGATAGTTAACAGTATTTTCAATAGAAAAAATTATATTTTTGGAAAGGTCATTCGATTTCCTACATTTCTTGTTTTTTACTCATCACAAGATTCATTGTGTAAGTGTCCTAAAATATCCATGCAAGTTGATGGATGTTTGTTTTTTCAGTTTTCTATTGCATCTAATGCGCCGAAAGAGACCCTCAACTTTGTGCACTCACCCGTTAGCATGACAACCACTTTCCCTGTTGGGTCTTCAACACTTACTCTCCCAGGAGACCCATCCTGGGATCCTCCTGCTTTGTCCATTCTAGAAGATATGTTTGAAAGAGTGGCAAGGAGTTCAAAATCCTTTCTATCCTCAACCTCATGGCATACTTTGCATGAATTGGGGGATTCCTCTAGATAGCCACCGTTGCTCTCCAACTTCCCTATTCCCTCCACCATTTATCTATTGCACTTCAAATGGGTTTGTACGACCACCGGGGAGGTTTCCCTAAGCGATAAAATGGAGCCTCTGATGCCCAATCTCCCTCCACAAGGGTGGGAGGATGATTTATTTGGCATTTGTTCCATAGTCGAAGACAAACCCAGTCCCAGCAAGGATGAATCACCTACACAAGACGACCACCCCTGGCCCTCTCGGTTTTTCTACAAAGGTTATATCTTTTTTGTTAAAACATATGTTTTATTGCTCAGATATGATATGTGGTTTAAATTGTATGCTCTTCAACGATGTCCAACCCATGGAAAATGGACAGATTTCTCATGATATTCCAATGCCTGGGATTCTTTGTCATTCAGGTTAGTGGTTCCACCAACCTAGATGTTCTTCATGATGGAACTATGCACCGTAATATTTTTGAACTTTTAATATAACTATTTCAGGCAGCTTTACAAAAAAAACATCATATATCACTCCAATATTATAGACCACAAATAAGAGCAAGGAACTCCCAAACATGTATAATAGGTCATTCCCCATGCACAAAGTGGGTTGCTAAAGCATGTACCTTGATTATAACTACTTTTTTGTTTAGGTCTTTGTTAGGCTAGGATTGAATTTCTCCATTATCATCAATGCATATCTAACATACGAAGAACAAATACATGGAAATGAAAAAGATCCTTAATATCTAGCCTAGAAATATTTTTTTGATCATTTGGAAATAAAAATTGATAAAAGTATATATTTTAAGGTGTATTTTGGTATCGTTTTCTTGATATATTATAGATCCCTACAAAATTTCAAATTTTTAGTATAATGTTTTCAAACAAAACATTATACAAGAAAAGAGGTTTAGAGGAAATGTTGTGAAGAAAGATAATGTTCTACTAATTTGATTATTTACTTCATCAAATTATGCGATTTTATTGCACCGAGATAAGCGAGGTGATATCCAACCCAGTATGGGGGAGATCATGTCACATTAGTCATGTTATGCTAGCCGACATTAATAAAAAATATTAAAAAATATAAAATATAAAACATATAAATTACATATCGATTTAAATAAAAAAAATTGAATAGATCCATTTTAAACCTATATCTATCAAGTACCAAGAGGGATCCAAATGATAAAAAAATCTATACCTCAAGAAATTGGATCCCTCTCGGTGCTTGATAGATATGGGTTTATAATGGATCTATCCTCTAGGTCTTAAAACATCAATTTACTAACACAATAATGAACAAATATATACATATATACATACATACATTCATACACATATATAAAAAATAATACCTTATAAGTATCATAGTTCAATCCCTGTATCAAGTTGATCAAATTCAATATTGTATCCTTTTAGAACACCTATAAAGGGGATACTACATATCAAACCCCCCCTTTGTTTCTAAATTGAGAGGTAAGTTCCATTTTTTTGTATAATGTGGGATTAACATATATTAGTTGTGGCATTGGACCCTGCAGGAGAGGCCTTTGACATTATGTGACTAATTGTTCACCACCTAGGAGAGATAAGAAGATGATGACAGCTCTGAAGCTAGTGAAATGGGGAGCACTACTCTAGGGGCTAGTACTTTTTTTAGAACTTAATTGTTTAAAAGTTTATTGTTGCCAGTTATGGTCTGGAATGGTGAAATAATCTAAGAAAATATTTTCTAAGGGCTTTAATCCAAGGTTTTACTATGAAATTTTTAGAATACTTACGACATCATTCCCATTCTAATTTTAAGTTTCTTTATTTGTCTTTCTTATTTATTGTTAACCTCAAACAATAGGATATTTGTGGAAGTCTTGGACTTCCATGTTGTTTTTTGATGTACTGGTTTTTCGGTCAATAAAAAAATTTCTTCCTAGAAACATAGATTAAACAAGAGCCATGAGGTGACAATATCCTTTATATTGCTACCTGTTGTTGCAAGAGAATCTAGAGATTAAAATCAAAAATTTGTAAATTATTGGTTTTCCTATTAAAAGACCATGTACCTCTTTTATGAATTTTAGAATTTAATAATATGCATAAGGAAATCCCTTAAGTTGGAAAAAAAATTATCCTCAACTGTATTTGAAAAATAAGGAGTTTTAGTATCAAAGGGGGAAAAAATTATGGAGTAGAATTATCATCTAAGAGACCAGATTTAGTCTATTTAACCTCATGAAACTTTCCTAGATATTTTTTTCTTCACACAAGTTAACAACTTTCACGTAAGTTAGCAAGATATGAAGAATTGTAGTGCTATAAGTATGGTGCAATTGAGATCGAATACAAGGATATACAATTGCTAAGGAACTACTAAATTTTGACTCTACATAGAATAAAAAATTCCTACATAATATGTAAAAATTCGTTGAGGATGCACCACTACTCGAGGAAGGGTCATAGTGTAATGACTACTAGGTGGAAAAATCAAGGAACCAAGTGATTATTTTAAATGTTGTCTGAAGTTATTAAGTAGGGCCCTGGAAGGGTGAGGTGGTGTTAATCTACTCATTCAATGAACTTATCTGATCTATACCCACTCAGCTTACTAGATCTATACTTGGTTGAGTGGGAATAAATCCAATACATATGTTTGGTATAGATCCAATAAGTTCAGGAAGGAAGCGAACTCTTAGATGGGTAAAGGAACAACGGGTAATGGTTGGAGAGGAACAAAATACACTTTTGAATATGCTTTCAAAAACAAATGCAATAAGATCTCCTCCTTCCTATTATATGAATTCATTTGAACCATAGGTACAGGAACCCCTTGATCAACTCAATTTGAACATGGTTTCTATAAACAAAGTGAGTTGGGAGGAGTAACTGAGATTCCCTCTTTAAAATAAGAAGATCAAGAGGATTCAAGAGATAGCTTTTCCTATTCATGTCTTTTCAACCAAAACCAGGTGATACAGGATCTTCTTTAATAAAATAGAGGATTGTCAAAGCAGTAAATTTACTATTAAAAGGTGGCCCATTCTATCTATCCATACCAAGAAGCAAGACTAGTCATATAAAATCCTTGAACGTACCTGGTAATTCTGATAGTTCTCACATGAAGACACTGAAAAGTTATGGTAAAATTACCTTCATCAATAATAATATAAGTGCTTACCTAGGCACTTTTATTTCCTTATATTATTACTCCACGCAATCTAGGAGGTAGGTCTTTTCCCCCCATGAACTAACACGAGGTGGTGGTAAAAAGCACATCCCTTCCAGGGAAAACTTGATTGGCCATATGTATTCCCTAAGCATATAATGATATTTCTATTGGAGTAGGAAAAAATATGATCAAAGGCTCCTCCATCAGTTGTGTTTCAAATACTAGTGATGTGTTGATGTACTTGTAACTTTGGAATGTAATCATCCATATATCTTATGTATTGTGCCCCGATGTTTATTTTGGGATGTGTCTATAATGTATTTGAGTCATGTCATGACCCAATGTTCCTATCGAGAGATTCAATAATGTAAACAAGTCATGTCAAGTCATTGTGGGTAACCCTCCTATTGATCAAGTGTTAAAGTCCCCATAGTTCCAGGGCCCTAGGGTTATTAGACTCTCCTAGTGAAGTCAGCCTTAGTGAGTTATTGTCAAGTCAGGAATTAGTATAAATATAGAGTGAGTCCCTCTATTTATCACACACTCACTCACACTCAGTTGTAGTGCATAGCTGAGGAAGAAGAAGTTGTTGGGGCTAGAAAGAAATAGGCTACTGCTGTCAGGAGATCGTCTTATTTTTTTGGGGTTTAAATTTTGGTGTTGATTCTATCTCTGAGGAAGTTGCAGGGTTTTCTCCATTTATGGTTTCCCTGAGGAAAAAAATTGTGTTAATTGTCTCTTGTGTTTGATTGTTGTGCTTTTTATTCTCTCAGTTAAAGATCCTAATATATTTCTAGCTTGAATTATAAAAATCTAACATGGTATCAGAGATAAGCTGAGAAGAATACACTATGCAGCTGTGGGAACTAGGGATTCCTACTTTTTGGATCTCTCTCCATATATTTTCAGTAAAATAACTTTGGGCTAACACTCCTCCCTAGGGCGCATCTTTCTGTCGAAGCAGAATTTGATTCTTAGCATCTTCAGTTTTTGACCTAACACTACTGCCGGAAATTAGGGCTTTCCATAGAAGTGGAATTTTTGAGTGCGCCCAAGCCTGGGTTGATCTCCTCCTCAAAATTGAAGTTTAGAGATAAAGATCAAAGCATTTGGTTAGATAGAAGTCTAGGAAATTCATACCCTAATCTGCTCCTGAACCAGCACTGCATAAATTCACCTCCAAATCTAGATCTGATATCTTAACCTGGCAAGATCTAAATATTTTGTATTTCCATTTGAGGTTCTCAGTTAAGATGTATCATCATACAAACCTTGACAAAAATATTGAGGGAGATGATAACTTCTGAGCCTGGAAGTATAGGATCTCCTTGGTCCTAGAAGAAAATGAGTTGGAGTCCTATATCAATGACGAGGTTCCAGTTCCATAGAGAGATGAGGCTAAGGCCTTACACAAAAACAAGTTGGTCATGGATAAGAGGACTATTGTTGATTCAATCAAGGATCACCTCATACCAAAGGTGTCCTCCCTAAAGACACCTAAATCTATGTTTGATGCCTTAGCAAAGTTGTTTTAAGCAAAGAACATAAACTGGAAGATGACCTTGAGGAACCAGTTGAAGAATGTGAAGATCCAGAATGTAGAGACCATATAGTCTTACTTTACAAGGGTCTCTTAGATAAAGGAATAACTGGAAGCAGTAGATGAAGAAGTGGAGAATGCAGATATTGTAATGACCACCTTGAATGGTCTCCCTAGATCATGGGACTCCTTTATTCAAGGAATCTATGCTAGAAAGAAGCTAGTCAAGTTCAACATACTATGGAAAGAATGCTTTCAAGAATAAGCTCGAGTAGCATCTCGAGAAGAAAAGATGGGAAGTGAAGATCAATCTCTCATGGTACACTCCAAGAAAACTAGTAGAAGTTCTCATCACCCCATAGGTACGCACTTTCACAAAGATAACACTAGAAAATATTTTTCTAGAATCAAATGTTACACATGTGATGAGAAAGGACACTATGCTAGAGAATGTCCTAGAAAAAAAAATGTCTCTCACAAGAAGAAGAGAAATAAGAGAAGACACCATGCTTATGAAGCAAAGGATGATGAACCTTTCATAAAGAGAATCAGACATGAAAGTGATGGTTCCTCAAGTGATGAAGAATTAGTTTTGATTTCTACTCTCATGAGAAACATTACACATGTAAGCAATGATTGTCTTATAGACAGTGGGGCTTCCAAACATATGATAGGATTCAAAGAATCCTTTGTGAAACTGTCAGAACATGAATCACCACACAAGGTGAAACTTGGAGATGACTACCAGTATCCAATAAAAGGTAGTGGGGAATCCTCCTATAAGCTAGACTCTGGAACATCTATGAAAATGAAGGATGTATTGTTTTTACCAGGACTAAAGAAGAACCTCCTCTCCATATCTGCATTAGATGAAAAGGCATGAGGGTTGCATTTATAGATGGCCAAGTTACCATGTGGCCAAAGGGAAAGACTATTAATGATACAATAGTGATTGGGGAACAATAGGGAGGTCTATAGAAATTGAAGGGCCATCCAGAACAAGCCTTGGTCCATGACACAGTAGAGCCAAATCAACTTTGGCATAGAAGGCTTGCACATGTGCATTACAGAGCACTACCACTTGCAAGCAAAGTTGTTGAAGATCTTCTAGAAATTCAAGCAAAACATGATGGAGTCTGCAAAGGATGTGCAAAAGGAAATAACACAAAGAAGACATTTCCAAGTAGCGAGAGCAAGGAAAAAGGAATCTTGGAAATTATCCATGTCGATGTATGTGGTCCAATGTCATCAAGTTCATTAAGCGGGTATGTATACTATGTTTATTTTATTGATGATTTTTCTAGGAAGACATGGATATACTTCATGAAGAACAAAGATGAAGTATTCAACAAATTCAAGGAATTAAAAGCCTTGATTGAGAACCACACTGAAAAGAAGATCAAGACCTTTCGATCAGATAATGGCGAAGAATTGACATCAAATGAATTCAAAGAGTTATGCAAAGATTCAGGGATTAAGAGGGAGTTAAGTACTCCATATAATCCATAAAATAATTGGGTTGTAGAAAGGAAATATAGAATGATCATGGAAGCTGCAAGGGCTATGCTTCATGATCAAGATCTCCCCATGCATCTATGGGCAGAAGCTACCAGAACAACGGTGTATGTACAGAACCGTACTCCATATAGAGTACTCGAGAACAAGACACCTGAAGAAGTATTTTCTGGCAAGAAACCAGAAGTCAGCCATCTCAGAATATTCAGTTGTCCAGTGTACATACACATTCCAAAAGAAAAGAGGAAAAAGTTAGATCCTTTAGGAAAGAAGAGTATATTTGTGGGATATTCTAAAAGCTCGAAGGCTTACAGACTATACTTCCAAGGAATCAAGAATATCGACATTAGTAGGGATGTAACATTTGACGAAGACTCATCCTACAACAAATCTAGAAAGAAACCTGCTGAAGAACTTGAAGAAACTGAAGTACCCATAATTCATGACACAACAATGAACGAATAAATTCAAGAAGAAGATAGAGAATTAGAATAACCTCAAGAACCTGTAGATCCACCTCAGGAGAAGAATTCTCACAATAGGAAACCTACTTGGGTACGAGAAGCTATCCAAGGTGCATAAAGATATGGGGTTCCAGAAGAAAATAACAGAGAAATAAAAAGAACCAGGTCCTACTCTAGTTTTGTAGACTTATTATGTGATTTCATCAATAAAGAACCTTCCAATTATGAAGAAGTGGCAGAAAGGAAAGAATGGAAGGATGCTATGATTGAAGAGTATCAATCGATCATGAAGAATGATGTTTGGGATGTTGTCCTAATACCATAAGGGAAGTTTGTTGTAACTTTCAAATGGATCTACAAGATCAAGCATGTTGCAGATGGTAGCATAGAGAAATATAAAGCAAGATTTGTGGCTTGTGGCTTCCCCCAGAAAGAAGGAATAGATTATGAAGAAACTTTTGCACCTATAGCCAGATACACTTCCATTAGATCAGTACTTGCTATGGCTACAGTGATGAAATGGAAGATACACCAGATGGATGTCAAGACTGCTTCCTTGAATGGTGTAGTAGAAGAGGAAGTGTATGTGGAGCAGCCACTCAATTTCGAGACACATGACAGGGAGTATCATGTGTGTAAATTGAAGAAAGCACTGTACATTTTGAAATAGGAACCCAGGACATGGTACGACAGAATTGATAGCTTTCTATCTAGTTTGGGATTTACTAAGAGTAAGGTATATTTCAACCTTTACTACAAGGTTGAATATGGTAACCCAGTGATACTCTTATTGTATGTAAATGATCTATTTGTAATAGGTATGGATCGGTTGATTTCTAATACGAAGAGGAATCTTGATGCTGAGTTCAAAATGAAGGACTTGGGTATGATGCACTATTTTCTAGGCATGGAGGTGTGGTAGAATGCAGATGGAATTTCCCTGGGAGAAGGGAAATATATGGTAGAGATCCTAAAGAGATTCAGGATGATGGAATGAAAGGCCATGACCACACCTATGTCATCGAACTTGAAGATATTGAGTGATGCTTCATCATATTCGGTTGATGCTACGATGTATCATCAGATGATTGGGTCCCTGATGTACCTGATGAACATGAGACCACATATTTTCTTTGCTGTGAACACCTTGAGCCAATTCCTGATAGATCCAAGACATGTTCACTTAACTGCTGCAAAGCATATTCTGAGGTACCTAAGGGGTACAGTTGATTATGGGCTCAAGTATGAGGCAAATCAAAAGATTAACTTGGAAGGTTATGTTCATTCAGATTGGGCAGGAAGTGCCATCGATAGGAAGAGAACTTCAAGGTGTTGCTTCAATATGGGATCAGGTGTGATCTCTTGGTTTAGCAGGAAGCAGTCCTATGTGGCACTGAGTACACCTGAAGCAGAGTATGTTGCATCTTGTTCAACTAGTTGTGAGGCAGTATGGCTAAGGAAGCTACTGTCTAATTTATTTGATCTCTAGTTGGATGCTACTTGCATATATTGTGACAACCAGAGTTGTATGAAGTTGTCGAAGAACCCAATGTTCCATGACAAGTCGAAGCATATCGAGATCAAATATCACTATATCAGGGATATGGTGTAGAGAGGAGGAGTGAAGCTCTAGTATGTTGCGATGGACGAACAGATAGTTGATGTGTTGACAAAGACATTGGCTAGAGTGAAGTTTGAATACTTCAGGGAGAAGCTTGGTTTTCTCTAGATCGAGGTTCCCTCCAAAGGGAAGCGATGAGTCCATGAGACATTCTGACATGGTGAGAGGATTGGTTCCTTCATGGTCAGATGTAAGGGATGAGCCATTTTGTCACGGTGAGAGGATTGGTTCCTTCCATGTAAAATATGAGTGTTGATACATTCTGATGTGACTGTAGGATTGGTTCCTACATGATCAGATATAAGTGCTAAATTCCATTCTTGGAATGGAGGCACCTGGTCAGTTACCAGGAATACTCAGTCTCGGGTTGAGGGCCATTCTGATATGACTGTGGGATGTGTTCTCACATGATCAGATATAAGTGAAGGGCCATTCTAATGTGATTGAGGGATGTGTTCCCACACTACTACATTTCGATCCAAAATCCGACGAAAAAATCCGACGGCGCGTGGATTTCTTTTTTTAAACCTACCAAAAATCACAAAGATAATTTTTTTTTTTGAAAATGTGGCCATAAGCGTCGCTTAAGCGATGGCGCCTTGAGTGAGTGGAAACTATCCTACCTAGAAAAAAATGGATTTCAATAACACACATGCATCTTAATCAATGGTCTCTAGATTTTGAGCTAAAATAGGAGATTCCAACATATGTTTTAGTGTGGGAGAGATTGCCGCATATCTCTTTTAAAAACTATGCATTAAGAGCCTTGAGGCAATATGGAATAAGTTAAGAAGAGTTGTTGATAGAGTTGATCCAAGACCGAAGTTCTTTAGTTGTGCTTGAATTCACATTGAAGTATAACTTGAAGAAGAGCTCCCATGAGAAATAGAGCTCCAAAATCAACAAATAGACCCTTGTGCAACCATTCCACTATGAACATATGCCATTATAGTGCAATAGTTGTCATGATTGTAGTCATTTCAACAAGAACTACCCAAAGAACCTACCCCCAACCTAGCAGAAAGACTAAGAGTTTAAAAAAGAATCCAGATCCTTGAATAGAGGGAGAAAAACATGGTACTCCCAAACCCATAAATGATACAAAATAAGACCTGAGTCAAAACCAATTTGTAACCTTAGAAACTGTCCAAGCAAAGGAAGCCCTTAAATCAAGGAAAGAGCTCGACAATGAAGACATTTCAAAGTAGGGTTTTCCCTTGGTTGTGAGTATTTTTTCCTTGTGACATATTTTCTTGCCATACATCAAATAATATTCCATATTGCATCATTAAAATTCCTTGAATCAAAATCATTATGAATAGGGTGACCATGCTACATAATGACTTCTCTCTTTACAAAATTAGGCATAATAGTATTGATATGAAATTACTAGGTGAGAATCAGTGTAAGAAGGATTGATTCAAAGCATTGTTACTTCTTTAATTTTTCAAAATCCCATTGTTGAATATCATATCAAAATAAGGTTAGTTTCTTATTATTGCCACAAAAGGTTAACTAAGAGGCTAGACAATTTATGAGGTTATATGAGGTTATTCAAAATGAGATTTAAATATGAATCCTATGCTAACATGAAGATATGCATGCATGTACACATGTGCTTTGCCATCCACACTTTGTGGTTACACAATTTTGCAACAAGTGGTGGCCACCGTCTAATTGTACAACTTTGCAACAAGTGGAGCCCACACCCTAGGATTGTACATCTTTACAACAAGTGGAACCACATTAATGAACCACCATACGGCACCAATACCACATTTCCCTCTCTTTTAAATCATTATAACCATGGGAAACCTAACTATCCTTAGAGGGCCACTATACTACTCTATTTAGTATTGTGTCACTATGGATTATTAGTACTACCCTATTTATAGGTTATTTCTTTGATTTATTTAATTTATTTTATATTACAGAAATTGTTTTTTCAACATTTTATTATTAGTATTGGTAAATAATAAATTATATACATGTTAGACATCAACATAACATATGTGTATCTTGAACAACACACCCACAAGGATCTTGAAATGTGTTTTCTGCATGGTGCAAATCCTTCTGGTTAGACACGGGTACAAGATATGAACTTTTCATATTTCACGTCATAAAACAATCGAGCTGTGTTGATTTTCTCATCCTCTTTTTTGCATTGAGAAAAACAGAATGGAAACACATTACAAATTTGTTCAAAGGAAAACAATTTATGAGGTTATATGCCTCTTAGGAAAACACATGGTTATTAGTACATGGTCCCATCCCACACATGATGATATAATATTCATTGATGGTATAAAATACATTGCATCCAACCACAGGATTATTTTGGGTTTTTGCTTATAGCTGAGCGACAGATGGAAATGGCACTATTACTGAAGATGGAGATGGCGGTAATATTGCTTACCAATTGGTGAATCTCTGGAGGAAATCACTTATAGGTTGTGTTATTATCCTTTCTTTAACTGCTTGGAATATATCCTCTAGTGTTATTGGGAAAATGAAATTAACTCCTACCATTTTTTATACAGTTCAAGCATTTGTACAGTAAGAGCCATTAAAAGCAATGAGAGGTAAGGTTATCCCTTCCCATTTGAACCTGCATGCACCAATATCGAAATGAAATGATTATAGGGAGAACCTTATAATTTTCACCTGTTAAATCGGCATCACGAGAAGCTCTGGGTGCAGCAGAGAAGTGCTATCTGTGAGATTTAGAATGGGAATGGGTTTTTGCCGCAAGTAGTCTGAGAATCACTTCGAAAACGCTGCGGTTCATCAAAATAAAATGAATGGTCCTAATGAAAGGCAGATTACGAAGTGGAATGAAGCCAATTCTCTAGGTCACACAAAGGAGGTTTGCAGGAGGTCATGCAAAGGAGGTCGCAACAGGTGGTGCTGGTACTGGAGGTCATGCAGAGGAGGGTTTGTTGCGACCAGGGTTTGCAGAGGTAGAAGACGGTTTGAAGAGGCAGAGGAGGGTTTGCAGCGGTGAGGGTTTGCAAAGGCAGAGGAGGGTTTGCAGAGGTAACGCACAGGCTGACAGAAGCCCCCAAATTTGTGAGTACCCTAAAATGATTGAGCATGCTCTAGTTGGATGAAGAGTGTGGATGAAGAGTTGGAAGAGGAACAGGATGGGGAGAGAAAAATGCAGAAAAAGAGACTCACATTTTGTGTGGAAGGTAATATTAGTGTTGGGAAAACCTCATTTTTTCAGAGGATAGAAAATGAGACGTGACCTTAGTGATGGATTGCGAGCCCAACATTGAATTCAGCAGAGACATCGAAGCAAAGCAAGGGTAAGACTCTCACGTCTATTTTAATTTTTGAAAAAATAAAAATGCCATTGTAACCACCTTATAATCTCATCAACACAGATCTCCCCTTGTGTTTGGAAATAAATTGAAATATGGCTATCTGAAGCATCCTGGTAGCATACAATGGAATCTCTAGCATTGCATGGCTAGCAGCTGAAGTGAGCTCAACAAGATGGAAGTAAACATCAAAACCATCAAAAGGTAAGCATGTTGCACTGCAAGATAAAAGAGTTGTTCGGAATGTTTCTAAGTATGCATTCCTCACAATTTTCCTTCTCCTTTATGCCATGTGTGATATGAATTCCAATTGTAATCTTATTCACTAGGATGTTCCTTTTCTTTTGTACATGTGACCCTTGATTATGGCATGAAAATCCCCATATGTCCCTTAATCAGTAAATAGGTTACAATACCTGTAAGTATGGTCTATGTATATTCCCTAATTAACTCTATGCTCATAAACTGGTAAAATGTAATGAATACATTGCGTTCAGATATGAGCTATTATGTTATGACAATGAATGGTGTTTGATCTCATATCCATATTAGTTGCAAACAGAACACGTGTAATGTCGAGCAATAAGAGAGTAAGTGTAATGCTTGATTGCTAGTATTACCATAGGTTCTCTCAACTGTGATTAACTGCAATCTTTAACCTTGTATTCTCACTACCGAGTTAATCAATAGGGTTGTAATTATAGTATAGCACATAATGAAGTAAGTTAATTACCACTCTAAGCTCGATAGTTATAAGCATAATCAAATCTCTTGTGTAAGATTAAGGATTACAAAGCTTGTACATTATTGAAATAAGTAGATCCATAACATGCGATAGCTAAAAAGATCATACTGTATTATCCTAATGAATATTGTATAGTATGATGAGCTTCCAAGTTGGTCTGAGTGATATCCAGGTGTATTGAGCTTTATGGTTACAAGCTAGATATAGTTAACATATCTATACATGTAAGCTGTTCTCTGTTATAAAACTCATACTGTTTAGTTAGTGTAATCGATACTATTGTTTCCATAATATGTGTGATATACTTGATCAAAGAGCTTAATATTATAGAATGTCCTGTGCATTCAATATGTTGATATAGGTAATGAAAGAGTTTCTACAAGCGTGTGATACTATCCTTATTTGACCATGTAGAAGCTGATACTATAGGTGTACTAACTAATCAAATCAATGGGAACACTTCATGACTAGAGTAATCATAATGATCACTGCCACTTTTGATCGGTTCCATTACATTGATAGCACAATGAGATTGGGAACCTATAGAATAAGTGATAGCTAGTGAATGGTAACCCTCAAAGGCAGCTTATAACATAGAGTATGTCAATATCAATACTATACGGGTCTTAGTAGTAGCGGTTCATAGAGAGATAAGATAGAACAATGGTAATACTAGATGCTTTATCACTAAGCTAGTACTGTAACTAAGCCTATTCCACATATTCATACAGGGATATTACTCCAAGCTAAGAGATAGGTAATTAGTGTAAACTATATGTGAATAAGGTTATATGACTAGCTTATACCTATATGATTGCCTTCTAAGCTTACCACTAATAAGTGAATATGGATACATCGTGCTTTAGCTGAGGATTCCTGCTTAGTATACGGTTTACACTATACAGAGGTTGTTGTATCTCATTAAGTAAGGATTGATTACATGTCTAATAATTATGACAAGCTAATACTGTTGATTACTCTTATTATATGACCAGTACTATCATTATTCAAGATTTTTTATATGTGCAATTACCCTACATTATCCTTGTGCAAGCTAGAGGTCATATGTACTAATTTCATTGGTTCCTCATATTGAGGTAAGCTGATCTCCACCCTTCGATTACATATAGATAAACCATATTCCCTGTATCCCTTATTGTCAATGGTGAACCGTGTAATAATACTGGTTCAAATTAGGTGGACAAGCTTAGAGTAGTCATCAGCTCATATGGCATTAGTACTATGTCTTCACCATTACATGCCAATTTAAGTAGTTCCAGATCATACATTAGCCGTATTCATATAGTGAGTTAAGGTCAATTGTGTAAACTACGCACTTATCACTTTTACTAATTAAAGACATACCATATCTCATCATGTTAGTGTCATTCCCTGTATTAGCAGTATATCATAAAGGATACATAGTAATGGAAACGGTACATCGGCTTTGGACTAGGTTCCATCATTAGTACTATCAGCCTAATATTAGGTTAATGATCTTCGTATGAGTTCCATCATTCTAGTATACCTGTATTAAGCACTTAAATATTGCTGCTTCTACTTACATCATGCTTTGTTCCAGTACAATGAATACCATAGTTACAACTCTAAGACCTAAGCTTCGTTATATCACATATTAGGGATATTACATGAATCATATCACTTTAATGAGCACTGATAGGGTGCTTACTATGAAAGCAGCTTGTTCTATTATTAGTTTAAACCAGTAGCTTGAATCCCGTGTGGACAATATGGGTAAATATGGTAGCTAGTTTACAGGAAGGTGATGGAACCTCATTTCGCTAATTAACACACTACTTACTCTTATGATCTTACAACGTGCTTGTTCTTATTCATGATATTGGCTACTAGTATAGAGTATGGTTACATATATTCCCTAATCAATACTCGATATAAGGAATAAAGATAATAAACTAAGATTTATCTATGACATTGATACTAAGTTATCTCAGTCTAATTGAACGTGTTATTTCCATTGATTCAGGCAAAAGCTTAAACAAGGAGCTTTAGTATCACAGTTTCCATGGAAACAGTTGACATTACAGGTTAGTGTTACAAGCTGATGAGATATGGTATCCACATAATCAAATGAACATGATAGATTACACTTTATAGGTTATAATTTTCAAGTAAGCCATACTAGTTACACCTGTTCATGCTTGTATTAGTAATCACCTAATCAATGGAACAGCTCATCACACCTTATTGAATATGGGAATTGAACCCGTTTCATTATGCATAAATCAAATCAATGGTACTAACTAGTGATCATTACTTACAATGCTCATACGTGTTTGTTACAAGTGAAATAAGGGTTATACTAATGGTAATCAAACATACTAGTATACACTAGTTCATATCAGTAATCAATACTAACAGGTTACTAGATACGAGATAGAAGAAGCTCCATGCTGGGATTTATAGGAATCAAACCTATATGGTATGCTTAACTATGCATAACACAATGAGCTCATATAGTAATCAATTTACCAGCCAGGGTTTATATACTATAGAGGTTGCAGTCTTGTTTTCTTGAAAATTGGTTGGGCATGGATTACTAATGGACTGATATCCACATAAAGCATGTTTCTGTCAATTGTTAGTAGTTGTGAGGGCTTAAATTTTAAAATCAGAGGAAAATTCATTGAAAGTGATATAGTTTTTCAATTTGTGAGTATAAACATTCATGCAACCATAGGAGTGAATGGACTAGTATTTATGCAAGGCAGGACACTATGGGACATGGCTTATATGGAAGTTGCAATGTTGTTTTCCTACAAATTGGTTCCTTTTAAACATATCCTTGTATCATGCCTTTGGAAGATGAGTCTCAGATGGTCTTAGTGATTTGTGTAAGCTCAAAAATGCTATTGGCTACGCACTTCTGATACAGAGTAGTACAATATTTTGAATTTTCCAAACCTAGGTTCACTTAAAGCAATTTTTGCAGCTCTGCCTCTGCTCTATCCAAAATGTGTCCTCTCTTGAAACTGGGATCTTTCTCAGAGACACTTTCCAGAATCCACAGACCTGCCTGGAGCAATGATAAAATTAAAGTCAACCATGCACTATGCCTTAAGAATAACCAACCCCTTTCCTTCACACTATGCTCTTTGTATAATGTTTGAAGCTGAGAGAGTATATCTAGAATGATATTTGCCAACTATGATATCTCCCCTGTATGGCCAAAATGAACATTATGGCGCAGAATTCTGCTAAAACTTATGAAGTATTCAATTTCAAGCAACTTGTCTCATCCCAATTCAGGACTCCATGGCAAAGCACCGGCTTTCTTAACATCAATATCTGATAGAGTGATCCAGCCAAGTACAAAACAATATCTTTCAAGTATAAGCTCATGCACTTGGGAAGCTTCCCTATTCTGCCACACTTCCAAAATGCAACAAACAATAGAATAGAGATCAGACCAATTTAAACCCAGATCTTGAAGAAATTTGTGTTCTACAATACCCCAGTTATGAACCCCACTAACGTCAATCAGTTGCTGAAAGAGATCAGCCATTCCATGCTCTTCTCATATCACCAATGTCAAAAGTCAGTTTCCCTGGACAGAAATGAAAAGGAAAGCATCATCAAAAGATCCAGACAACAGCTCAAAGTAATTTAGAGTTAATAAGTGGATATGATGGCTAATTTTATTAATATAGTTTTCACATATTAGAAAAATTTCGATTATGTGGGAGGATATTGTGTCTCTACTCAGAAAATATCAGAGGAAACCAAGAATAAAAAGATTTAGAGATTGGATAGGCATCCCAGAATGCATTTTGTAAACTTATTTTTATGTAAAGACAATATAACTATTTGTAATAAACTAAAATTAGTTTGTAAGCATCTTTTGCAAGCATATTTAAAGATACACAGATTTACTGTTTATAAAGGGCAGAAGTATTTTGAAAAACACGGTTAGAGAATTTAAAGTATAAGATATTTACTGGAATGAAGATTTATTTCATCTCCCCTCTCCCCAGAAAACTATCTATAGAAGCAAGACCCTCTTTAGGGAGAATTGCATGGTGCATACATTCCCATAGGAACTATTGGTGGAAGTACATGTCTGGAAGTTATATGCATGGTAGAGAAAGGCAATAACTACAAGGTTCTCTTTGACTTGTGCTATGGATTAAAAAGGTGGAAGTCTGCTGCCTTTCACTCCTTGATCAAACACTAAGACCGGGGCCAAAAAAAAGCACAATCAAGTCAAAGAATCAGGTAGAAGTTTAAGGAATGGTTCATTTGCACAATTGCACCTTAGTGGCAGATCATTTCAATATAAGAAAGTGATAATTATGTCACAGGGAAACTTTTTCAGGGGCAGAATCCTTTCAATATTTACAAAATACGATATCTGTCATAGGGTAATTCTATACAGGCAAAAATCAAGGGAAATCCATATAGGGGTAGTTGTATTGCGCATACAACACGTTGCAAGAGGCACCATCAGTGGAAGGGTATGTGTGGATGCATGGCTCAGAAAGGAAACAACTCTAATATTTCCCTTACAGGAAGTATATTTCCATTTTCCATTTGTCATAGGGCCTGTATATTGATGCCCTTGGAACTTTGGTCTGTAGTTGCAAGATTTAGCGTAGCTATGAAGCTTGTTTCCAAAACCTTGATATTAAATGCTTGAAAAACATAGAGAATTAAGCTATGCATTGCAGCTTGCCTATGCATGTAATGTAATAAATAACCTTTGCACAAAACTCCTATAAGCTAAGTCTGAAACCTTCCTAGAAGCTGGACAACAGCTTGAATATGATAGCTATCAAGTGAAAATCCTCTAATAGCTGATGGCTTCCTCAAATTGGATCACTGCTGTTTCCAAACGCTGCTACAGGTCTGCTCAAGGATCCAAACAATCATTTTCAGGGCTTTTATGACTGTTGTTCACCTCTAGATCAGAGAATATGGCTGCAGTATGATGGTTTAAATGCACCCAGAATTGAAGTTTAGGTTGTTTTACTGCTGTTTCACCCTTTTAGGCACAATTTCTACTTCAAAAGATAATATCAGATCTGTGTACTGCTGTTTTAGGGCATACAATATACCCAGAACTGCCCTAAACAGCTTATAAGTTATAACTGAGAACGAGGGTTCTTATCATTGCTGCTTATGCCTAGAATTGGAATTTAACCTTCAAATTCAGCCTAGATTTAGAAAATAGGGGTGTTTGTGCCTGCTTTTTAAATATCTTTGGGTTTCTTATTTTTGTTGGTACAAACCCTTATTCTATTGTTCTTTTTGCCAATTTAACCTGGTTGTCTGTTACAGGGATAACACAAAGACTGCACTATTGGATGCCATGTATGTGTTTCTCAAGAGGCCAGAGTATATCAAATATGTGTCAAATTTGGTCACTGTTTGTTCTCGAATTCTTTTGACTGGACCACCAGGTTAGTGACTATTAGTATTTTTTGTCTCTGATAAATTGCATGCTTCAAATTGCAGTGTGATATGCCCAGTTAGTTCACCTTTTTATTGATAAACCTGGTCATGGTGGCAGTTAGACTCGAAGGGGTCTGGCTACACTTTATTTTTTAGTCTTGCAATTTTTTACATATTCAAGTGTTATTAGTCAGTTGTCTATTTTTTTTAAAAGTAACAAAGGTTGTAGGAACATTTATGATAATGGTTAATATTAAGTTTGCAGTAGAAATTATAGAACCCCAATGCCACATTTAAAACTTTAGTGATTAGGACAGTGTCAATGCTGGACTTTCTAGTCTTTTTTAAAATGACAGTTAGTACATTGTGGACTTAACTGTTTTCTATTTGGGATTTTAACCACATGATATACCCATGATTCTAAATAGCCTGTTCCTGTTTTTAAATCTTCTCTCCAACAAACCAAAGCCCAAGTTCAGTTTTTAAAGCAGCAGTAAGGATATCTGCCAGCTGTGATAGCTCCCCTGTATGGCCAAAATGAACATTATGGCGCAGAATTCTGCTAAAACTTACGAAGTATTCAATTTCAAGCAACTTGTCTCTGCCCAATTCAGGACTCCATGGCAAAGCACCAGCTTCCTTAACATATATATCTGATAGAATGATCCAGCCAAGTACAAAACAATATCTTTCAAGTATAAGCTCATGCACTTGGGAAGCTTCCCTATTCTGCCACACTTCCAAAATGCGACAAACAACAGAATAGAGATCAGACCAATTTAAACCCAGATCTTGAAGAACTTTTTGTTCTACAATACCCCAGTTATGAACCCCACTAACGTCAATCAGTTGCTGAAAGAGATCAGCCATTCCATGCTCTTCTGTGACTCCCTCAGCCATTCCATTCCAACTGACTCTGCTGTATGACAACCAGAATCTCAGTGTCTTGGAAACATCAAACAAATGTTTCCTTTCTATGTGGTTCTCAAGGATTCATCATAATCACATTTCAAGAGTGTCCAATTCGATACCTTGAGTATGTTTTGAAATGTAATCCGCCCTGCTGTCAACTTGGCACCTTCCTATGTTGCAAAGGAAACCTTATCGACCCTGATTGCTGGTACATATTATGATTTAAACTTTTTGCAAATTATGACAGGATCATTTTTTGTGTCATTTGCTTCCTATATTTATTTTACATCCATATAATTAACATCCCAAACAAATGACGAATCATTTTCCAATTTTAAATTTATAGTCTTCAATGTCACAATCTCATAAAACTGTATGTATCCTATCCTCCATTTATCATATTTACTTCCAGCATGAGTTCAAAGTTCAAACTGAATTTCAGGTATCTTGAGGATAACACATGCTCTTAAAATGTGATAAAACTAATCAATTTTCGAATGAAATATGAGTTATGAGGCTAATTTGTTTCACTGATAGGTCAATGGTGAATTCCATGTCTAATAGTAATTATCCACAGGATGAGATACACTCTCAATAGGTAAGCAACCAATCAAACTATAAAGTTAATGTTTATAAAAAGGATTTCATTAAATGAGTAGTATTATATACATTTAACAACAAAATGAGTGGCATGATTGCATGCCCGAGGCTTTTGGAGTCTTGGACAGTCATACAGTATACTCCTTGAGGATATAAATTTACAAAACATTTCAGAAGTAAAAGAAACCATATGTAAATACCCCCAAAAAAAAAATTTGAACCCAGTAACATGGGCCTCACAAGACAAGAAGAATAAACATAAACACTGTTGAGGGGGTTCCTATCCATCATCCGTGTTACCGAGTAAAAGGGTAATCTTTGATGGATATATTTTATCCATTACCTTAGCCACCTGACCATCATCATTTGTTTTTACTCTTAGAGTCTTATATGTGAGAACCTGAAGAATATGGATGACCAGCTAGAGTTTAAAAGGTAGTTATCTGATCTGGGAGGCAGAGCCCTATGCTGGTCAGTCCCTAATCTCCATCAGCCACTCTTTTGTCTAAACTTGGATATTGTTCTTTATCTTCTCCAACAAGGGATTGGTACACATTGCACAGGCACCCTCTTCAATGTGCACACTGCATGGTGCACTGGACCTGTAGCCAGTGAGTGCTGAGATGTTCTAGTTCTAATGTCATCCTCCCAACTTAATTTTTTGTTTCCATGGAACAATTAGCAATAATATTAGCCAACTGATTGAAAAATGTCAGAAATTTTCAAAGTAGTAAGCATGGAATCTAATCAAAGATATATTTCAGGCCGAACAATAGCAGTTTACAGTGTCCTTTTAAAGCAGTTCCATTTTCTATTCTATACGCTCTAATAAGGATGATGGGATTCCCTTTTTCTAATGCATCTATTGCGGCCATTATAGTATTCATATGATATTGTTTAGTTGCTTAAGACTTAGTCACAAAGGTGACTAGTACAATGAGGTCCCATACTTCCTTTAATATGCTGAGAACTTTTTAACTTCCTTGCTTTCTAGAAAGGCTTTTCAAGATGCTCCTTAATGGTATAAAATTAAATATCTAGTCATATATGATGTAACCTAACTATACAGTATATGATACCTAATTTTCTTGGGTTAAGGGTTGAAGTTGGCATACCAGACTTACATGTTTGACTTGCAGTCTTGCTCCCAAGAAAAATAAGCAAAACTGATTCAAGGTGAGTCAAATTTGTGTTGACTATGTTAGACTTGGGTCAAACTCAGTCAACCCGAGTTCACTTGCCAAATGCCTATATATTCCCAGAAGCTGTGGCAAATGAATCATTTTTATTTTTAGTATTTGTCAAGTGTTTCCTGAGCTGAGGAATGTAAGCCAAATATATCCAAAAGACTGGTGTTGTGCTTTCTCAACACTTTTGAGAAGTTTTAACCTTCCTCCCAAAGATATTTATTTATATGATATGAGATTATCACTGGGCTTCGTATGGTGGAGCCTAGTTCAGCTAGCTCATCTTTAGCACCTTGCATAACTGACGGTAATTCGTGTAAGCTCAAAAATGCTATTGGCTACGCACTTCTGATACAGAGTAGTACAATATTTTGAATTTTCCAAACCTAGGTTCACTTAAAGCAATTTTTGCAGCTCTGCCTCTTCTCTATCCAAAATGTGTCCTCTCTTGAAAATGGGATCTTTCTCAGAGACACTTTCCACAGACCTTCCTGGAGCAATGATAAAATTAAAGACAGCCATGCACTATGCCTTAAGAATAACCAACCCCTTTACCTTCACACTATGCTCTTTGTATAATGTTTGAAGCTGAGAGAGTATATCTAGAATGATATTTGCCAGCTGTGATAGCTCCCCTGTATGGCCAAAATGAACATTATGGCACAGAATTCTGCTAAAACTTATGAAGTATTCAATTTCAAGCAACTTGTCTCTGCCCAATTCAGGAATCCATGGCAAAGCACCAGAAAATGAAAAAATGGATTTACAAGGCAGCTGATACAGTTCAACACATGATTTCTGCCATTTTGCTGTCAGTGTTCTTCAGCTGCCATATTCCTTGGGGCAGAGCCATATCTTGCAATTGATGATCTAATGTTGTCTCCACTGAAGGTAGATAAGATAATATAGTTCAATCCTAGATAGGTCAAAGGGTTAAACAATGTTTCTCTATCTAATTAAATTATCACTGTAAATTAATTAAAGGGATTAGAGGCACACCTTGAGTTTTCCTTTGGAAACGACTCTAGGAAATGTTTACCCATCACACATCCCTCGCAAACACCACTAGGAGAGTTGATATGGGAAACCCTTAGCTATGTGAAGATGACTCATGTATTTCAAGGACCATAACAGGTGTAACGAATATGAAAGTGCCATAACCTGTTTACATCATTAACATTGGCCACCATTGCATTGAATTAGTATTGTACTGCATGGAGCTGAACACAAGTCCACTAAACTATAAAAAATACACCAAACATCACCCTACTCTTTGACTACATGCCATTTGCAAAATATAGACCTATTAATAAATAGACATGCAAAATTATGTTTATGTAGCTCATGCCAAATGATGGTTCTGTAGCTGTTGTTGTTTGAACTACTAAACAATGGGCCTGAATAAAATATATCCATCTACAGTAAGCTTAGTCAAGAAAAGGGTGTCAATGATGATAAAAGTTGTTCAGGTTAATGCTACAATGAGAAAGGGTGCAAGCTGTAATGGCTAAAGACTTTGTATTTTCAAATCATATTCCTAACAGATCTCTTTCTTGTCCATGGAAGGCTGCCAAAGTTGGATAAATATTATTCTAAATTCTTATTGAATGAAATGATAGATAATTGAAAATTGAAACACATGCGATATACTTTTCCCTCATTTATTGCAAGGGAAAAGTCCTATGAATTCTATACTAAATCTGGTAGATTCCAACTGTGCATATCCTATGAGATGTTGCTAAAGGGTTTGCACTTAAATTCCAGTATAAAGAGATGGGTGAACCCTATCCCTTATCATGTTGAGGTATTGGATGTTCAATCATACACTCCAAAATGAGAACTGCAGGGAGTTTGAAAATGCAACATGTGTAATGGTATCTCTCTTCATCACATTTTTGAAGGCTCATTCCAGGCAGTTCTGAAGGGAAATCTACAACCTTATATTGTTTGTGCCTAAATTTCTCATCTCTAGATGTATATGACAGAATTATTGTTAACAAGTTGGTGGTCATTAGGAGGATATTTTAGAATAATATGGTGCAGTACTATGAAATTCCTTGATCACATCTTCCATAAATTAGGAGCTTGAACAAGGAAAAAAATAAAACCTCTCGGTGAGGGACATATACTAAGCATAATGGTGGGGCAGTTCATTATGGATGCATTTAAATATTCCTGTTTAGTGGTTCATTTGATACTTATGCACATAGTGCAAATTCGACACACCAATGAATGCATTGTTACCATATGGTTTTTCCAGCTCTAAACAGCCTTTTCCAGCTCTTTCAAAATATGGTTTTTGCTTGGATGTTTGATATGTTCTACAAAGTTCATAATATACATAAAGGAGGCCATTAGGATCTAGAAGTTCAAAAAAGGAGAGATCATAATTTTATCATGATCTCTCCTTTTTTGAACTTCTAGATCCTAATGGCCTCCTTTATGTATATTATGAACTTTGTATACCCAATTTGCAGGTATTTTTTTTTTTTAAATCACTGCCGTCGCTTAAGCGACGCTTCTTCCTGTCGCTTATCCGACGCTTACCGTTTCTCTCTGTCGCTTAAGCCACGCTTATTACTATCTCTTATCTGACGCTTACCCTTTCTCTCCGTCACTTAAGCCACGCTTCTTACTGTCGCTTATCCGATGCTTACCCTTTCTCTCCGTCTCTTAAGCGACGCTTCTTCCTGTCGCTTATCTGACGCTTACCCTTTCCCTCCATTGCTTAAGCGACGCTTCTTCCGGTCGCTTATCCGACGCTTAATGGTTATCTCCGTCGCTTTACCCACGGTTTCTTGTGTCGTTTAACTGACGCCTTACATTTAACCGACGGTAACTGAGGTGTCGCTTAAGCGACGGATTGAACTGATGTCGAATAACCGACGACAGGTTTCTGACGCTTAAAAAAAATCAAAGTGTTGTACATGCTATAGGGAAGTGTCGAAAATCTGACATTACGGCCGTCGGATTTTTGGTCGAAATGTAGTAGTGCCACTTGATCAGATATAAGGGCTGATGCCATTCTCTGGGAGAATGGAGGCACATGGTCAGTTACCAAGAATCCTCATCCTAGGGATGGGAGCCATTCTTGTGTGACTGTGGGATTGGTTCCCACATGATCAGATGTAAGTGTAGATCCTTTCCACAGATGATAGTAGGTGTGTCCTATCATGCTGGTGGATGTGAGTGCTCGCCTTTCCACAGATTATAGTAGGTGTGTCCTATCATGCTGGTGGATGAGAGTGCTGAGCCTTTTCATATATGGTAGTAGGTGTGTCCTACCATGCTGGTGATTGTAAGTGCTATTCCTTTCCACAGATGGTAGTAGGTGTGTCCTACCATGCTGGTGGATGTGAGTGCTATGCCTTTCCATAGATGATAGTAGGTGTGTCCTACCATGCTGGTGGATGTGAGTGCTGTGCCATTCCACAGATGATAGTAGGTGTGTCCTATCGTTCTGGTGGATGTGAGTGATATGACTTTTCACAGATGATAGTAGGTGTGTCCTATCGTGCTGGTGGATGTAAGTACTGTGCCTTTCTGACAGGGTTGTGGGATGTGTTCTCACGCGGTCAGATGTGAGTGATGGGCATGCCTTTATGACATGGTGTTGGATGTGTTCGTCTCATGGTCATATGTAAGTGTTGGGTGGGCCATTCTGACTTAGTGTCAGATATAAGCACTGAAGAAGACCTACATGGAGGCTAGGCCTACAACCAACATGAAAAAGGGTTGGCTCTATAGAACTTCGTGTGACGAGAATAATCATGAGATAGCACCCATGATGATGATCCAATAGTGATGATCTAGATCCAATGATGATGTTCCAGTGATGATCCAAATCTAATGATGATGTTCCAATGATGATCCAGATCGAGTGATTATCCAAATCCGATGATGAAGATGACTTGAAGATGAAGATAACTTGAAGATGAAGATGAATTGAAGATGAATATGAATTGAATATGACAAGGACTCGATGATGATCCAGATGATACAGAGAAGAAGACTTGGACTGATAAATTGTGTCAAGAGAATACCTTCCTAGTTAAGAGGGAGTGTTGATGTATTTGTAACTTTGGAACGTATTCATCCGTATATCTTATGTATTGTACCCCGATGTTTATTCCAGGATGTGTCTGTAATGTATTTGAGTCATGTCATGCCCCGATGTTCCTATCGGGAGATTCAATAATGTAAACAAGTCATGTCAAGTCATTGTGGGTAACCCTCCTATTGATCAAGGGTTACATTCCCTGCAGTTTCGGGGCCCTAGGGTTATTAGACTCTCCTAGTGGAGTCAGCCCTAGTGATTTATTCAAGTCTCTCTATTTATCACACACTCACTCACACTCATCTATAGTGCATAGCTAAGGAAGAAGAAGTTGTTGGGGCTAGAAAGAAAGAGGCTACTGCTGTTCTGGGGTTTTACTTTTGGTGTTGATTCTATCTCTAAGGAAACTACGGAGTTTTCTCCATTTATGGTTTCCTCGAGGAAAAACATTGTGTTCATTGTCTCTTGTGTTTGATTGATGTGCTTGTTATTCTCTCAGTTAAAGATCCTAATATAATGTTAGCCTAAATGATAAAAATCTAACATGATGATCCTAAAAATGATCATACATCATTATATCATTGACAAAGGTTTGTATTTTTGTAATGTTCACCATGGTTTGGTGGAAGCAGAGATCCTCAAATCTAATCCCTTCCTCTATAACATATGTTCCTATGAAAAATGATCATACATTTTTAACCATTGCATTTATACATGTCACAAGAGCTATACTCATAAAAATGAAAGACACTCAACAACAATAAAAATTAATCAACCATTGCATCCATCATCTATATAGAATATACAATATATATCATGGCATGCAACTAATAATAACCATCCATATAGAAGTAAAAACGGTCCATACATAAAGTCCACTGATATTGGCTTGGAGGGAAGGTAATTTACTTAATCCCCAAGTTTCTCCTCTACTCTACCATAGTGAACTAATACCCTTCCGGAGTGTATTGTTTCTGTTATCAGGTAAGGTTTTCCTAATAATTGAGTTAGGAATGAGGTCCTGCCATAAAATTACTTTGGTCAGTGCATTATTTAACCAAGTAAGGAAGACTAGGAGGCTAAGTTCTTGCTTGCAAATTGAAGAGACAAGAACCTATGCAATGGGTGTTCTTACCCGAGTTGATGAGCTAGTGGATTTTGGGGGATGTAACCAAATCTTGTTTATTGGATATAGGGGCGAGTTACGGATGGCGATTAGTTAGAAGGAGGGATGAGTATGCTGGATAGAGCTGAATAGGAATAACATTCGTCACTGTGATAAAACCATTTACATTTTCACTAGTGTGGTACATGCAAAAGAGAAGGTCTGTATAAGCATGAATGCCTAATAATTACATAGTATTGGGATATAGGAGATTTGAATCCTATACACTCAGGCTGAGGTGCTAACCTTGGTGTTAGTAGGGATATAGCTGCTAAATCAACTTGATAAAATGGATCAATTGCCTCAAGAACCATATTTGTAACTGTATATATATAATCGATGAAGATGTCACAAGATATGGGTTTGGAACTACTAAAAGCTATGGTTATAAAACCAAAGAATGTAAGCAGTTTCATGAGGAACAAACTATTTCCAACAATGTCATGAGCGGTGAACTAACTTTGTCGATGCTGGTGTGCAGGCCACATAGTTTGTTGGGTTCTTTTCTATCACCTTCCCTTTATGAATTCTAGTTAATCTTTCCATATAGTTACTAGTATTCTAAGGCGATCTAAAGGCTTCCCCACAGGCTTAGATCATGTTATCAAGGTCCTATCAAATGGTTAATGGCAGATTACAGTGGAATCAATTGCTCTAAGTTTGCACGATTGTGGTGTATGGAATAATGAATATCCCATCCAATGATGAATCCAAGGTCTTAGTTAATGAGCTTTTGCAGTGCCATTAATGTCATCCTATTTTCCTCTCAACATATATGGAATTCCAATGTAATGAGTAGTTAAGAACCCAGATGGATACAATGTCATATGAGAACTTAAATATGCATGTGTTTCTCTTTACCGTGTTGTAACATTGTCTGATACATTAAAATTGGTTGATGTCTTCCTGCTGTCATATGGTGGGAAACACAAAATGAAGCGGACGTGAGCCTCACATAACCAAAAATAATTGTAATTTTTTTTCTGAAAAATAAAATTTCTATACCTATGTGCAAATTATAGTTCCCTTCAAAAATTAAACATGGCCCATGAATTAATTCCCCCCACCAAAAACTATATGCAAAGACATAATTATGATTGTATTATGCAAAAATGTGTTAGAGATAAGTGTGATAATGAGGTATGATGTGAAATGGGATTGAGTGTAGTGATAAATTATGATGTGGCGTCGTATTACAGATGATAACAAGAATCACATGACCATGAAAAATACAATGCTATGATCTACACATTCTTAACATGGTGAGGATAAATCTCCTTTCAAGATGTTTGCGGAAGGATAATTCTAGGCGATGAGGTCATCATTCTATGTCTGGTTTACCTTGTCATTTTTTTCCCTGTGTCTAACTACATTGATCCTTACTAATTGTTCAAGAAAGTAATCATTATTATATGTATGTGTTTATCCTTCTGACATATTTTTTTGTCTTCCCATTTACATTAACCCTGAGAAGATATGTCCAACTATATTAATCTTGACCTTAGTGAGGACACCACATGGAAATAGGATAGGCATTTTACTTAGTCAAAAACATTTATCTTTTTTTGGGTTAAGTTAAATATACCCCAACCCAACTAAATTAGAAAAGATCTTGTATGGCCAATTTAACAAAACGTTGTAAAGACCATGTAAGACCAAACAAAGAATCTGTATTGTCATCTTCAATGTGTGACAGATAAATTAAGAAATTATAGAGTAGAATATAATATATTATTTATTTAGGTTTCTTACATAGCATGGTAAGAGATATAGATATATAAAATTATAAGAAGAATTCTAAACAAAAATCATATTTGCAACTTTTCTCTCTCAAAGATGTTCCAATTTGTAATTTAAATTTTAAATGTTTTTGTGCTTCTAGATTGGCATTGTGTTATTATGTCTAGAAATTGAGTACTTTTTTCTTACACCAGTGACCTCAATCCCAGTGAGAATTTAAGTCCACAATTTCATCTCCACAAATTAACATTCTGCAATACACATATACTACAAGAAAACACAACATAACAAGCTCTTAAATTTACATTTGCAACAACACTAAATGCACAATTTAAACACTTAGAACCATCAATCTCTTAAATTTAATTTCCAAATTCTAAGCTTTCTAGTCTCAATCTCGACTACCTCTTTGTATTTCCCATGAATCTCTTATTCTCTTTCTATCTTCAATCTTTCTCTATCTAAAATACACAACACACATTTAACTTCATCCAAGGCTTTAACCATGTAGTTTCTCATACTTCATGCTTCTCTTGTAACTTATCATGTGGGAATCACATATCATCCTTAATTCTACTTGTTTTTCTTAGTTATTGCTTACAATAACTACGAAATAACTATTCAATAATAATAGGTAATGTAACCATCTTATTAATATTAGACCAAGTTATTATCTATTCCAAATAATTGGAGAAATAACTTGGGTAATGAAGTAAGAGGAGTAATAATACATAGTTAATGTCATCCCACACTGGTAATGGGTTGCATACAACATATTTAATTTGATAAAATTACTGAAGAGAGTCGGATGCACACTAGAGAAAATATTAACAAGTGGCACCTGATTATTGGCTAGATGGACAACGAAAGAGGTACTAAAACTCAATTGTAATGTGTCAAATCACAATAGCCCTATAGTTATTGTTGGACTGGGTTCGAGATAGCTTATGAACAATGTACAGTGCATTAACTATTGCATGCGAGAATTGAAATAGAAGAGTCTCATTGTGGCATGAAATAATGCGTACCTACGATACAACTTGGCCATGATAAGTGTTTGTGCACCTATAATTTTATTATTAATATAGATAAAACGTGATGGCATATAGATGGAAACAAACTATATCAAAATTGGCATCTAATTTCTTCCTTTATATTTTTCCATCTTCTTGTATCTACTACTAACCAATAATTAGAAACTTAGAAACCAAGGCTAAAACTACTTGCATCGTTTCTTTGTTGAATTCCATTATGTTTATGTTCACTATTCTTGATGCATTTATGATAAATAACTGGCATAGCTATCTTATTTGAATCCTCCAGTGATAATAATTAGGTTTATATTTCCAAAATTGCCAAGAGTAGAAAATAGGTTCCAAGACAACACTGGAGGTCCACTGCCATGGAGGGGATAACATTCATGTACTTTTGCAAGTGAGATTGTGCAGTGTTGGAAACGACAGAGACCAAACCAATTAATTGCCACATACGTTTTAGTAAGGATTGGTTCTTTAATAAGATATCATATTCCTCTTATAATGGATGATCAATGTATAATATATTTTGGCAGTGTATAAGATATTTTAGATTTGAATTTTTCTGCAGATTTTCACATTTGATTTTATTAAATTAAAATGGCATATTGCAAAATACAATTTTGAATTTTCTTACAAGTATGCAATGCTCGGTCTGATTTATTAAATTTGAGCTCAGAAGAATCTATGAATCAGAACACAACTCACAAGTAGATATCACAAGCAAACTTACTCAAAATATGATATGAAACATTGCAATAATGATTTGCAGCTGTGTATGTTTTCATTAATCAAAAGTAAAAATGGATAATCAATGCAGTGTAATATATTGGTGTTAATCCATTCAATTCGAATGCATGAGAGAGAAATTCGAATTGATCGACTCAACCTAACTGAATAAATAACTAGACATGTCTAAATCACTATCAGAGCCTAACCAGTTAGCTCCAATTGTCTAAATTAGTTCCTCAGTCAGTTAGAATCAGTTAACTAGTCTAACTGAATGTGGTAGGTGAGGAAAAGCACCTTCCCACATGCAGTTAATCAATGAATGGTACTAACTGAATGTAACTGACTGCTAACTAGGCTTAACTAGTGACTAACTGAACTCAACTAAAGAAGGTTGGTTCCGACACTCCCAGTGGCTCCTAAATTGTAGGGATTGGTCTAGGAGGCGTCTTAACTGATGCATGCAAGTGAAGTTAGTGGAATTTATCCTCAACTAGTGTTCCCCACACTCTAGTAATGGGTACATGTGGCCCAATTAGGCCATGTGGACCCAATGGTGCTAGTGACTAAATATAGACTGAAAAGACTCCTAATTTAGACATAATTGACCAAATTGGACAAGAAAGGATTATAATCCTAACACTCCCCATGAATGCTAACTTGTAAAATTCGTGGGCCCTGGTAACTAAGAACATATGTCACCCATTACAACTAAAGAAAAATAACTACTTAATACAAAGAATCAAATGGGAAAAAACAACAGGGGAAAAAATCCCCCCTTCAAAATAAGCACGTAGAATCAAGATCAATCTTGTTCTTCTGTGCACAGGTATCCTGGGGCCTGGAATGTATACTTATCCATCTTATGTCTAGAGGAATCTTCCTCTTTGGAAGAAGAAGAATATGCTCAACTAAATCAGAAATATAGACAACTGCTGGATGAAAACTGGACCCATGTAGAGCAACTGAAATTGACTGATAAGATAGAAAAAGTGCTTGAGGATTTGAACCATGTGAGGAACAGTATTGACCTAAAATTTCATATTTAAAATTTTTAAAGTGACATAAAATGTCTTAAATCGCAGTTTAGTAACTGCTAGCGGTTAGCAGAAAATGAAATAGTTTAACAAAATTTAAGGGTTAGTTTCAAATAACAGAAAAACTAAGACAACTTTAATTTTCATATGTGATAGAAAGAGGACTTGCATTTAGTTGCTGCTGGTTATACTGATGATTTACTTTTGTCAAGTAGGTGAGAAACCTTGCTTGAAAATGGGGCTTACTTAGTGTTCTGCTAACTCAAATGGACTGTTGGATCTTACAGGTTCAGCAGGTAAGCGTAAGATCATGTAGGTATTTATTTTAAATTATGTCGAGAAATTACTTCCCTAGCATGTTAAGATGCTAGTATATAAATTGATTATTAAGCTGCAAGTCTCCGAAGAGGTAAATTAAATTTCCTTCGTTGTTTTGATTCTATGACAGTACTTATATCTAAAGCCATATTGACCTTTTATCCTTGTCATAATCAATGCTATTAAAAGAATGAGTTCTTCCAAGGTTCCTTCTATCGTAAGATGATTATCTTTTATAAATTATAGTACATGGTCATTAATAGATTTCCATAGTGAGAATAGAGCTCATGGTCTTGGTACATAATTACTTCTACTATTTCATGGTCTTACTACTATTTTTACGTTAATACTCAAGTGTACTACTTTGTATGTATGAACATATTCTTATGTTTTTTGATGGTAAAGTTTACAATGGCTGATTAGCTTCTTATGAGAAACTCTTTAAATAAAATTAGTCTTCAGTCTTTTGAAGACTCCTTCATTTATCAGCATCAAGTTTTTATGTGGAGAAATTTAAGGTTCTTCCAGTCTATTAAGAATCATATCGAAACCCTAATTTTCCTTTACTAGTTTTGACACATTACCAAACTGGTTTGATTTGTTGTAAGTAAGAATATCTTCTTGGAACAACTAGTAGACAAGCTGTATTCATAGTATTTATATTTTAACCATGATACAATTATTATTATAATGTTATAATACTATACTGATTTATATTCCATCAATATTAAGCTATAGCAATTATCCTAACTTGTAACCTAAGGTATTTTTACCTACCTATCTACTACTCTAATGTAGTCGAAACTAGTGGCAACATACCTTAAAGTCTGATCCTACACTATACTAGTTCCAAGGCATGATATAATCGATGGCATGATTGACATTATAAGCAATCATATGAACTAGCTTAATTGATCGATGGCATGATTGATATTATTTGTAAACATATGGTTTAAATGTTTTGGCAATGATCAGTTTAAAAATCTATTTTACAGCACTGACATTAGAACTCGACTCACACTTGTTGATATTTTTGGAAGGGCACGTGGAAAAGGCCTCCTCCATACATTGGTTGACTTAAAATGTTGTAACCCTACTCCTTTTCATTTTGGTCTGAGGGTTTTTCCTCCTGCTGGCTGCATTGTGAGTCTTTACGGCCATGAGATGCCTGTAGTCTCCTTGATTGTGGGCACAGTAGTCTGCATTACTTGTAAAGTGATTTTTGGTATCGTGGTTTCTGGTTTTCATGTTCTCTTGTGAGTAAGGAAAATACTGTGAGAGTGGTTAAAGGTATCTTCAAGTGGCTCTAAGCCTGTAATGGTCTTACCCTTATGACTGTGCATCCATTACTTTGGCATTGTGAACTTGAGACTGTCTCTTTGTTGTCTCTATCGCAAAGTTGGCTGAAGAGTTTTCTTGCTTCTGGGTTTAGTGCATTCGAGCTGGTGTGGTAAATTCCTTCTCAGCTTGGATTATTTTTTTATAGTTAAACATTTTACCCTTCTCAATTTCCTCTTATCAATAGATTTTCCATATTAGGGTTTTACTAAATTATGAACAGAGTTTAAGTATTGTTTAAAATTTGTTTTGCAGGATCCTACTACCAGCTCCAGGATATAGGTGGATTGCAAGCTCGTGCACTAATTAAATTCGTGGGCTTCCAACTGGTAAGCCCCGGTCTCATTGAGGGTTCTCCCTACATGCAGTTTGGATTGTTGGATGTGGTTCCTGTGGGTGGATACAAGGCTTTGGTTCTCTATTGGTTATGATTTTTAGTTTGTTAATTATTACCCATGTTTTATTAAAAAACCCTTGTGATACTTTGCTGGGTAACACAAGCTCTTGACGTTGTGATGTATATGCAGTTTCAGCCTTATGGCTTAAGCGATGTAAATAATTTTGTTTAGGATTTATAAAGAGCCCACCTTTGAGCTCAAATATGCTAAGTGACCTCTGTCTCATGTTGCTTCAATTTTCCTTTTTACACTTGAGCTTAAAGAAATGAAGATTGTGGACAATCAAGTTGTAGAATGAACTAGGTTTTACCTTTCCTATCAGTAATGTTTCTTATTTACAGTTTAATATAAAATAATTTTCTATAATTGGTTTTACTAGAAGGCTTGGGTTTCGACCCTTCGACTCTACAGGCTATAAGCCTACCTTTGATTAAGGATTTTATAAAGCAATTGGTTAACAATTACTGGTTTAACTGTCCATGATTTACCTATGTAATGTCTTTATTAATATTCTATATTTTTAATTATTTCTAAAGCATTGTTTAAGAGATGATATTTTAATTTCTAGAACTCGGCCTTTTAAGGGTTGAAAATGTTGTATAACCCTACAGTTTATGATGTCCTTGTTTTTACTTACATCATTCTTAACTCTGTATTTTTTTAAATAGAATAATGGATGATGATATGACTTCTAGTTATATGTTTGATTCTAGCTTTGTAAAATAAGAAACACTAAACAATTTTTACAGTTTTTACTTCTAGTTTTTAGTTAAGAGGATACTTAGGGTTTTAGTGCATACTACTCGAAAACTAGGATACTGTTAACTTTCAGTAATTCTTGTAATATAAAAAGGTTTGTTGAAGAATCCTTTGGTCTTGGATGAAACACATACTCGTCTGGAATGTTAATGTTTATAAATTGTTTTACAATTTCCTTTTCATATGGTTTTTAGATGTTAATTTACTTACTTTAATTCTTTTAACTATAATATCTGTATTTTTATCAACATACTAATACTGGAATAATCATAATATTTACTGTTTTCTTTCATACCTATTTTTCTATCTAGTTAGCTGAAGTAAATAAATGAAGACAGTACATAACACTGCTATTTAATAAAATTCATAAAAATGAAGTAAAATCTATCTACTGTTTACATTCAAATAAAAGAATCATTTCATTCACCTAAGCAATCTAGCTGTGCTAGAGTACGACCTGAGTTCAGGTGTGGAAAAACATAGCTTGGAAATTTTAATTCTATCTATTTCTCTTTTCACATAATCATTTCTATTTCTACTATAATCTATAATTCTACTGAAACCAACATTACTCAGTTACTTTTCTTTCATAAACCCTAAAATACTAACATTCATGTAGTAGAAAACTAAGAATTATTTAACTGAAGACAATAAAATAAAATAGAACCTGTTGAGGACAAGATGACAACAACTTAAGGAGGTTGTTCCTTCCAACCAAACTCCTGGAGAGCGCTCAGACAATGCTACCTCAGGACCTCGAGCTTGTTCGTGGTCTTCTTGGTTGAGAAATGGGTGGAGAATGCAACTATAAGACCTCTATCACCTGACTGTCCAATTACCTCAGTAATCAAAATCTGCTTTCAGAAGCATGAACCTCAGCTTAGACTATAACTTAGTTCAATCTCAGCAGTTAACCCCTCAAACACACTCCAGAAATCCCTTCCATTGAATTTCTCTTGAGTAATTTCATTCACCCTAAATGATCACTTCTCTAGAATGAGCAGCGTCAGCTCACTTCAATGGGAAATTTTATAGAGATTCCTAGTTCTTCTGGGTCAGTTTTCATATAATGAGCCACCTGCTTGATTCCACTTTCTTGGGGAATCATGACCACAAATATAGGGAAGTTGCCACCTACAATAGTTGGAAGTGGTTTGAGGATGCTGCCACTTGTCAGTTTGCTCTCCACCCAGTCTCCTCCACCAATTAACTAGTAAACACTCTTCTAATAACTTCCCTAAGTTGTTGTCTCCTCATTTATTTATTTATAAATCAAATATTCTGAATTTACATTAAATATTCTTGACCCCACTAGGTCATCAATTACAACTTAGCATAAAATTTAACACAATGTTTCTTAAATATTATAAAATTGTTTTTGCAAATTGGGGCATGTGACATACACACCCCCTTAAATTATAACATCGTCCTCAATGTTATTTATTCCTTGTCCTCAGAGTTCCCTTGAAATAGAATTGGATATGCATCCCACATATGAATTTCCAATTCCCAGGTGGCTTCCTCTAGACTAAGGTGCTTCCATTGCACCTTCACTTGACCAATGGTGCAGTTCTCAAGTGAGATCTCCCTCTGCTTGAGGATACAGTTTGATTCCACTAGAAAATCTCCTCCGGGTTCCACCTGCACATCGTTCCAATTAATAACATGAGTAGGATCATGCACATATTTCTTTAATACATAAATGTGAAAAACATTGTGAACTCTTAAATTCAGTGGTCAAGCTAACTGATAGGCTACCTGTCTGATCCTGGACTGTATTTCAAAAGGACCACAATAACGAGGTACTATTTTGGCACAACTACCCAACCTCAGAGAACTCTTTTTGGGTCTCACCTTAATGAAAACATGTTTACCTACTTGGAACTCCTTTGGAGTTCGTTTAAGGTCTGCTTGACTTTTCTGTCTATCTTGCACAATTTTCAGATTACCTTGTACCTGCTTTACAATTACTTCCATTTCTTTCAATAATTCAGGTCATGATACTAACCTATCCACCGAATTACTCCAAGAAATGGGAGTGTTACATTTCCTTCCATACATAATTTCGAAAGGACTATACCTAGCTGAAGCTTGATAATTATTATTGTAAGAAAATTCTACCAGGTGTAAATAATATTTCCATTTACCTGGCTACTCCTTTACATACATTCCTAGTAGATCTTCCAGTACCTGATTTACTCTTTTATTCTGTCCATCAGTTTGGGGATGGAAGGAGGTACTAAAATTGAACGTGGTATTTAATCCTTTAAATAGATATCTCCAAAAGTTCCCTGTAAATTTAGGGTCTTGGTTTGAAATTATGACCATCGGTATTCCGTGCAGTTGAAAAAATTATTTTAAGAAAATATCAGCTATACTTCCAGCTTTATAAGTGGTTTTACAGGTATAAAATGGGCTTCTTTACTCCATTTGTCAACCACTACCATTATGGAGTCATTTAAGTTCTAATTTTTAGGCAGTCCAGTAACAAAATCAAGGCTAATTATCTCCCATTTCCAGCTAGGGATAGGCAAAGGTTGAAGTAGCCTAGTTGGATGTTGATGTTTAGTTTTTACTTGTTGACATTCAAAGCATCTAGCAATATATTATGCCAGTTCAGTCTTCATGTTTGGCTAGAAATAATCTTTTCTTAGCATGGTTATAGTTTTCTGATAACCCTGATGCCCTTAATAAGGAGTTTTATGAATTTCATCTAAAATTAATAACTTAATCTTAGGTACATTAGGTACATATATTCTGTCTTTATACAGTAATAATCCTTTTTCATTCAAGTTGTACCCTGTATTTAGACTTTCTATTAGATTTTCTTTTTCTTTTGTTTGTAACTTTAGGTAATTTTCATCTTGTTCTATTCCTGCTTTAAGTTGTTCTTCCAAATCTATTGTATAAGTGCTGATAGCTGCTGTAAAATTCAGCTTTGCATTTCTACTTAATGCATCAACAACTTTATTTTCTTTAACTTTGATGTGTTGAATTTCAAAATCATATTCACTTAGAAAAGCTACCACCTAGCTTTCCTAGTATTCAGGTTAGGTTGATCTAACAAATATTTTAATCCCTTATTATCTGTCATTAAAATAAATTTTCTTCCAATTAGATGATGACGCCACATCTTTAAAGCATGTATGACAACTGCTAATTCCAAGTCATAGGTTGCATAATTATTTTCATGAATATTCAATTTCCTAGACTCATAAGCAATGACATGTCTTTCCTGAGTCAATACTCCACCTAAACTGTCATTGCATGCATCAGTACATACTATAAAATCTTCATTTGGATCAACAATTCTTAAAATTTGTGTGCTAGTTAATAAGGATTTTAACTTTTTAAAACTATCTTCCCACTTCTGATTCCAATCAAATTTCTTTCCCTTTTTCTGCAAAGAGGTTATCGAATTTGCGTTTCTCGAAAACTCTTCGATGAACCTCTGGTAATAATCGGTAATCCCCATGAATGATCAGGAATTAGTTACGTCTTTTGGAACTGGCCAATCTTCAATTGCCTTTATATTTTTGGGATCCACCAAAATTCCTTCTTTAGTCACCACATGACCTAAGTACTAGATTTTATATTTAAAGAAGTCGCATTTACTAAATTTCACAAAAAGTTGATGTTTTCATAACTCTTGCAAGACAATTTTTAAGTGTTCTTTATGTTCTTCTTCAGATTTCAAATAAATTAATATGTCATCGATAAATACGACCACAAATTTATCCAGATATTTGTGCATTACATTATTCATTAGACACATAAAAATAGTTGGAGCTTTAGTAAGCCCGAATGGCATAACGACAAACTCGTAATGTCCATATCGAGTCCTCAAAGCTATTTTAAAGATGTCTTCATCTTTAATTATAACTTGGTGATATCCAAAATGTAAGTCAATCTTTGAAAATACCATGGCTCCACGTAGTTGATCAAACAGATCATCTATGCGAGGTAATGGGTATCTGTTTTTTATAGTCATCTTATTTAATTGGCAATAATCTATGCATAGTCGTATAGTTCCATCCTTTTTCTTAACGAAGATGATAGGTGCCCCCCAGGGAGACACATTGGGTCAAATGTAATTCTTTTCAATAAGTTCTTTTAACTATGACTTAAGTTCATTTAATTCGAGTATATCCATCCAATAAGAGGATTTTGAGCTAGGCACTGCACCAGGTACTAGCTCAATGGTAAAATCTAATTCCCTCTTCGGAGGAAGTCCCATAATTTTTTCTGGAAATACATCTGAATATTCCTTTAGAATTGGTATATCCTCCAATTTTAATTTATCTATGTTGTTTAGATTTTCTTCATTGGTTACTGTTATAGCATAATCCTTGCAACCCTTCCTAACAGTTCTCTTAAGCTGGAGAGCAGAAATCTGCCTTACGGCTGTTTTCCTAGGGATTCCCTTTACGCTTATTAATTTTCCATCATTATTTATACAAGTAAAGGTTTTATAAAATCAATTCAAGACCACCCTATGCTGCTCTAACCAATCCATACCAATTAATATGTCATATGAACCTAAAGGTAGTACATTGAGCTTAACAAAAGTTTCAAATTGATCTATAGTTACTGCACAATTCTTTACAAATCTAATTGCCTTTCTCTTTGCACCAGTAGCTAACTGAACTAACCAAGAACTTGCAAACTTTTCAACTTAAAGTTTACACTTTTCTACAAAGTTAGTAGAAATATAGCTTAAAATAGCTCCTGGATCAATTAAAATAGATATGGGTATTTGATTTATCTTACCTTCCACTTCCACCATGGAAGTTTGATAGTCTGCTTGCCAAATCTCTAAAGCTGCATTGATCTTGGGCATTGTCCTCACCAAATCACCAACAATCATCTCCTCATGTACTGTGTGGATATTGCTGACAGTCTTTTTCCAATTGGGATAGACTGAGGCATAATCAAGACTATTGCATTCCCAACACTTTATGGGTTCTTTTCATTCAAAGTTCTTTGTGTAGATATTGTTATTGATAGCAGACTCTTTATTCTTTTGATTGTTCTGATTGGTCTGTGAATTACTCTTATTCCCATGGAAATTCTTATTAGGAAAATTTCTGGTGTTATTATTTTTAGAATTTTGATTAGGCACAAACTCTTTCTTATTTTGATCAAAGTTATTATTCATCTTGGCCTTCCAGTTGGCCATACTCTCCTTTTTACGATTCTGTTCATAACAAAAATTCACTTTTCTCATGGCTTCTTCTAGGGTTTTCAGATTGTCATACTCAATCCTATCCTTTATATGATAAGGTAAACAATTGAGAAACCGTTGTACCTTAGGTTTCTCATCCACAATGTATGGCACATACCTAAGCAGACTTAGAAACTTACTATTCAGTTCTTTCATATTCATTGTACCTAGTTTTAACTCATAGAATTCTTTAGCCCTTTCTTCATAGTACTGTTCAGATAAAAATTTATTTTTGAAGTATTTCTTGAATGTACTCCAATTTATGTTTTTTCTCTCTTATACCTTTCACTCTTTTTAAGTCTTTCCACCATATATCAACTTTCCCTATACGATTATAAATAGCCATCCTAGCCTTTAGTTGATTAGAATAGTTATAAATCTTGAAGTACTTCTTCGTCCCGAATAGCCAGGATTCCACTTCCTCCCATTTTTTAATTTCTCCATTAAATGTTGGTGGCTTGATCTTCTTGAACTCCCCAGAGATTTATTCATAAGGTTTATATTTCCTTTTCCTAGTATGATGGTTATCCTCACTACTGTCACTAGTACAATGAGAGTTATGTAGATCACCATATACTTAGGAAGATGAGCTACTTTCATTTGTAATATATTTAGTCTTTTTATACTTATGTTGATAACCTATATCTTCAGAATCAACTCTTTTACCCTTTCCCTCAGTATGAAATATTTCTATTAAGATCTTATTTAGCTCCTCCTGACCTCTCAGAATCCTCTCATTTTCTTTATTACCTAATTCCATTTCTGATTTTAATTCTTTAACTATTTGTAGTAGTTCGGAAGAATTATTGGTTATATCTTCTTGTATAGGTTATTTTTGTAGATTATCTCGTTCAGTATAAGGAGATTCCTCTTCTGCATATTCTTTCAATCTTTCCATACCTGTCATTAACTCAGAAACAAATTTCTTTGTGTATATCATTCAAATAAAACAACATTAGCTTAATAATTTAAATTTACTGTTCCATTTAAGCAAGTTGAGCTTCATTAAGGCCTAGTGTTTGAACCTTGTGCTCTGATACCACATGTAATGACCGAAAATTTTGTAAAAATTTTAAATTTTTTAAGTGACATAAAATGTCTTAAATCGCAGTTTAGTATCTGCTAGCAGTTAGCGGAAAATGAAACAGTTTAACAAAATTTAAGGGTTAGTTTAAAATAACAGAGAAACTAAGACAACTTTAATTTTCATATGTGATAGAAAGAGGACTTGCATTTAGTTGCTGCTAGCTATACTGATGATTTACTTTTGTCAAGTAGGTGAGAAACCTTGTTTGAAATCGACGCTTACTTAGTGTTATACTAACTCAAATGGACTGTTGGTTCTTACAGGTTCAGCAGGTAAGCGTAAGATCATGTAGGTGTTTATTTCAAATTATGTTGAGAAATTACTTCCTTAGCATGTTAAGATGCTAGTATATAAATCGATTATTAAGCTACAAGTCTCCGAATAGGTAAAGTAATTTTCCTTCTTTGTTTTGATTCTATGACAGTATTTATATCTAAATCCATATTGGCCTTTTATCTTTTTCATAATCAATGCTATTAAAAGAATTATTTTTTCCAAGGTTCCTTCTGTTGTAAGATGATTATCTTTTATAAATTATAATACATGGTCATTTATAGATTTCCACAGTGAACATAGAGCTCATGGTCTTGGTACATAATTACTTCGACTGTTTCACGATCTTACTGCTCTGTATGTATGAACATATTCTTTTGTTTTTTGATGGTAAAGTTTACAATGAGTGATTAGCTTCTTATGAGAAACTCTTTAAATAAAATTAGTCTTCAGTCTTTTGAAGACTCCTTCATTTATCAGCATCAAGATTTTATGCGGAGAAGTTTAAGGCTCTTCCAGTCTATTAAGAATCATATCTAAACCCTAATTTTCCTTTACTAGTTCTGACACATTACCAAACTGGTTTGATTTGTTGTAAGTAAGAATATCTTCTTGGAATAGCTAGTAGACAAGTTGTATTCATAGTATCTATATTTTAACCATGATACAATTATTATTGCAATGTTATAATACTTTATTGATTTATATTCCATCAATATTAAGCTATAACAATTATCCTAACTTGTAACCTAAGGTAGTTTTACCTACCTATCTACTACTATAATGTAGTCGAAACTAGTGGCAACATACCTTAAAGTTCGATCCTACACTATACTAGTTCCAAGGCATGATATAATCAATGGAATGATTCACATTATAAGCAATCATATGAACTAGCTTAATTTATCGATGGCATGATTGATATTATTGGTAAACATATGGTTTAAAGTTTTTGGCAATGATCAGTTTAAAAATCTATTTTGCAGTGCTAACATTAACACGACCCACACTTGTTGAGATTTTTGGAAAGGCACGTGGACAAGGCCTCCTCCATACATTGGTTGACTTCAAATGTTGTAACCCTACTCCTTTGCATTTTGGTCCAAGGGTTTTTCCTCCTGCAGGCTGCACTGTAATTCTTTGCGGCCATGAGAGGCCTGCAACCTCCTTGATCATTGGCACTATAGTTTGCATTACTTGTAAAGTGATTTTTGGTATCGTGGTTTACGGTTTTCATGTTCTCTTGTAAGGAAAATAATGTGAGAGTGGTTAAAGGTTTATTCAAGTGGCTCGAAGCCTGTAATGGTATTACCCTTATGACTATGCATCCATTGCTTTGGCATTGTGAACTTGAGATTGTCTCTTTGTTGTCTCTATCGCAGAGTTGGATTAAGGGTTTTGTTGCTTCTGGGTTCAGTGCATTCGAGCTGGTGCTGCAAATTCCTTCTTGACTTCGATTCTTTTGTTTACAGGTAAAAATGTTACCCTACTCAATTTCCTCTTGTCAATCGATTTACCTTATTAGGGTTTTACTAAATTATGAACAGAGTTTAAGTATAGTTTATATTTTGTGTTTTGCAGGCTCCTACTACCAGCTTCAGGCTATAAGTGGATTGCAAGCTCGTGCACCAGTTAACTTCGTGGGATTCCAACTGGTAAGCCCCGGTCTCATCGAGGGTTCTCCCTGCATGCGGTTTGGATTGTTGGATGTGGTTCATATGGGTGGATACAAGGCTTTGGTTCTCTGTTGGTTATGATTTTTAGTGTGTTAATTATTACCCATGTTTTAATTAAAAACTCTTGCGATACTTCGTTGTGTAATACAGGCTCTTAAAGCCATGATGTATACGTGGTTTTTGGTTATGCAGTTTCAGCTTTACGGCTTAAGCAATGTAAATACTTTTGTTTAATATTTATAAAGAGCCCACCTCTAAGCTCAAAGATGCTTAGTGACATCTGTCTCATGCTACTTCAGTTTTCCTTTTTATATTGAACTTAAATAAATGAAGACTATGGACAGTCGAGTTGTAGGCTGAACTGGGTTTTACCTTTCCTGTCAGTAATGTATATTATTTACAGTTTAATATAAAATACTTTTGTATAATTAGTTTTACTAGCAGGCTTAGGTTTCGACCGTTCAACTCTAGAGGCTATAGGCCTACCTTTGATTAAGGATTTTATAAAGCAATTGGTTAACAATTATTGGTTTAACTGTCCATGATTTACCTATGTAATGTATTTTTTAATATTCTATATTTTTAATTATTTCTAAAGCACTGTTTAAGAGATAATATTTTAATTTCTAAAACTCGGCTTTTTAAGGGTTGAAAATGCTGTATAACCCTATAGTTTATGAAGTACTTGTTTTTACTTATAGCATTCTTAACTCTGTTTTTTTTTAAATAGAATAATGGATGATGATATGATTTACAGTTATATGTTTGATGCTATCTCTGTAAAATAAGAAATCCTAAACAGTTTTACAGTTTTTACTTTTAGTTTTTAGTTAAGAGAATACTTAGGGTTTTAGTGCAGACTACTCGAAAACTAGGATACTGTTAACTTTCAGTAATTCTTGTAATATAAAAAGGATTGTAGAAGTATCCTTTGGTCTTGGATAAAACACATACTGGTCTGGAATGTTAATGTTTATAAACTGTTTTACAATTTCCTTTTCATTTGGTTTTTAGATGTTAATTTACTTGCTTTACTTCTGTTAACTATAATATCTATATTTTTATCAACATACTAATACTGGAATAATAATAATATTTACTATTTTCTTTCATACCTATTTTCTATTTAGTTAGCTGAAGTAAATAAATGCAAACAGTACATAGCACTGCTATTTAATAAAATTCATAAACAATGAAGTAAAATCTATCTATTGTTTGCATTCAAATAAAAGAATCATTTCATTCACCTAAGCAATCCAGCTGTACTAGAGTACGACCTGAGTTCAGGTGTGGAAAAACATGGCTTGGAAATTTTAATTCTATCTATTTCACTTTTCACCTAATCATTTATATTTCTACTATAACCTATAATTCTACTAAATCCAACATTACTCAATTACTTTTCATTTGTAAACCCTAAAATAATAACATGCCTGTAGTAGAAAAACTAAGAATTATTTAACTGAAGACAATAAAATAAAATAGAACCTTAAGGAGGCTGTTCCTCCCAACCAAACTCCTGGAGAGAGCTCAGACAATGCTTCCTCAGGACCCCCGAGCTTGTTCCTGGTCTTCTTGGCTGAGAACTGGGTGGAGAATGCAACTATAAGACCTTTGTCACCTGACTGTCCAATTGCCTCAGTAATCAAAATCTGCTTTCAGAAGTATGAACTTTAGCTTAGAATCTATAACTTAGTTCAATATCAGCAGTTAACCCCTCAAACACACTCCAGAAATCCCCTCCATTGAATTTCTCTTGAGTAAATTCATTCACCTTGAATGATCACTTCTCTAGAATGAGTAGCCTCAGCTCTCTTCAATGGGAAATTTTATAGATATTCCTAGGTCTTCTGGGTCAGTTTTCATTTAATAAGCCACCTGCTCTGATTCCACTTTCTTGGGAAATCATGACCAAAAATATAGGGAATTTTCCACCTGCAATAGTTGGAAGTGGTTTGAGGATGCTTCCACTTGTTAGTTTTCTCTCCACCCAGTCTCCTCCACCAATTAACCAGTAAACACTCCTTTAACAGCTTCCCTAAGCTTTTGTCTCCTCATTTATTTATTTATAAATAAAATATTATGAATTGACATTAAATATTATTGACCCCATTGGGTCATCAATTACAACTTAGCATAAAATTTAACACAATGTTCCTTAAATATTATAAAATTGTTTTTGCAAATTGGTTCATGTGACATGAACACTCAATCATTGGATATGTTGTAGCCTTGAATGAAAAAATATGAGTGGTAAAATCATTCCCAAGTGTTAGGAACAGGTTTCTAGGCAGATGCAGAATGTCTTCCTCTTTACTAGTTCTGTGAGGAGATGAACAAATGACCAAAGATAGAGAATCCCTAGGACTGTGGAGAGCGAATGCTTGAGCTCCATAATCTGATATAGATTTAGAAATAAATAATGATTCACAAAATAAAATATAAGCAACCTCACAATAAGAAACTAACATCAAATCCCCAGCAACAAGTTTGAAGAAGACTTGCGGTATTTGATTTTTCACACCGAAATTGGTGAGAGCAACTACAAGCATGTCTGAAAGCTCTTGGAATTTAAAATTTGAACCAAATAATATCATATCAGATCCAAACAAGATCATATAAAATCCAAATAATTTCATATCAGATCCAAAAGTATGGTCCACCGAGACAGTAGATGCACGGTTTTCTCCTTCTTCAAAATTTTGAATATTGGTGTATGCAATCCTTTAGGAATTTGCTGGAAGATCTAGATCAAGGAGAGCGAATGGATCACTCCTTCAATCTGATATTTTTTCTAAAATATCCAAGGTATTACTTATCTGCACACTAGAAGCAACATTAGAGGGAGAGAAATCAAATTCCTTTTCACTTTCAGAAGCAATCACTGGAAAATTTTGCACAAAATTTAAAAGGAGAATCACTTGAGAATGTTTGCATAGAAGTGCAATAGTGTTTTTATTCAATATAAGAGATTCAAATGTCTTCTTTTGTATCATCCATATGAGAAGATGATATATTAGAGATCTCATAAACTTCTGGAGCATCAAGATAAGGAGTCACTGCAAGGAGACTTTCTTTAATTCGAATTGACTGTGTAGAAGATTATGCTTCTTCTTCATCTTGAACAACTTCATCAAAGAGAGTAGAGGTTGATACTTTTGGATCAATAAATCTTATGGTGTTGGTTGTCCTCTCCAACGTTCTATTATGATCCTCAATATGATTTCCAAAGGTTATCTCCAATTTTGTCTAGATATCCTTTGGGTATCAATAGATTTAGTGAGGCAGCACAAGCTAGGGGAAAGGGCCAAACCTATTTCTCCAAAAACTCCATCACCGTCATTTCTTCAATCATTCTCATTCTCATAAGATTCTTTACCAAGTCCAATAGACACCTCATAGAGATCTTATCTCTTAAGAGATGAAATCATCCTCATCTTCCATTCTGAATATCTTATGGATGGAGTAAGAAGAGGAACTGATAATTTCGAATCCATCTGAAATTGTACCTGCAATTACAAACAAACAAAGTAAGGTCAACTACCTGCACATTTCAAGTTTTCATCACACCCAACTTAGTCAATCAAGCTAGCTTTATCAACAATTCCTTTACTTAGGATTTATGTGGTAAACGTTTCGGCTTCTAGTGCATATTAGGAAGGAGCAATTTTGCTCAAAAAAAAATTGATCTAGTAGGAGATCTGTAGAAGGAGAAGTGCCTTGTCCTACCAAGGCCTTGATACCATATTAAATTTGAGCTCACAGGAATATATGAAGCAAAACAAAACTCACAAGTATATCTCACAAGAAAATTTACTCAAAATATGATATGAAATAGTGCGGTAATAATTTGCAGCTGTGTATGTTTTCATTAATCAAAGTAAAAATGGATAATCAATTTGAATGTAATACATTGGTATTAATAGCCATTCAATTCAAATGCATGAGACAGGAATTTGAATTGATTGAATCAACCTAACTGAATGAATAACTAGACATGTCTACATCACTATCGGAGCCTAACTAGTTAGCTCCAGTTGTCTAAATCAGTTCCCCAATCAGTTAGAATCAGTTAAATAGTTTAACTGAATATGGTAGGTGAGGAAAGGAACCTTCCCACATGCCGTTAATTAATGACTGGAACTAACTGAATGTAACTGAATCCTAACTAGTATTAACTAGTCACTAATTGAAATCAACTGAAGGAGGTTGGTTTCGGCACTCCCAGTGGCTCCTAAATTATAGGGATTGGTCTAGGAGGCACCTAAACTGATGCATGCAAGCGCAGTCAGTGGAAGTTAGCCTCAACTAGTGTTCCCCACACTCTAGTAAACTATACATGTGGCCCAATTAGGCCATGTGGACCCAATGGTGCTAGTGACTAAATATAGACTAAAAAGACTCCTAATTTAGACATAATTGACCAAATTGGACAAGGGAGGATTATAATCCTAACATGATTAGAATGTGAAAAATTTTCTAGAACACAATTGCTAAGACAGTTGGGAAAATATGTTCCCAAATATGTCTGAAGTTCTTCCATATTTGGAAAATAAATTGCCATATCCTTATTTCTTTTTGCAATATATAAATATTTTGCTTGTTGGGAATAGGTTGATCCACCATGTTAGGAAGCTTGGATTCCATGTATATTGTGAAGAAGAGGAAAAGCACAGAGTCAGCCAAATAGTAATAGTACATATCAGAAAAGCTCACTTTCGGAAAAAAAAGCCATGTGCTTGTCTTGGTAAATTGACATGGATTTATTCATAAACATTCAAGACTGTCAAGATCCTACTCTGTATTTGCTCCTCACTCTAGGTGAATCTGGGCATGGAAAAAATAAAGGTAGGTCCATTTTTTCTGGTATATTCCGTGGGGACATGGCTATTTATCCAGGAGGGATGTGTGCTCTCTATCTTTATTTTCTTATGGTGGATGCATAGGTGGAGGGCCTACACATGGATTTGAAACTCAATCTCAAACATATGGAACAATAATAGACTCTCAAAATGAAAGGGATTCATATGCCTTTGTCCCATTTTCTTCTTCCTTTGTCGTTGGATCGATATATCCATGTCAATATCAATCCATATGAGGTTGTGGCTTTGTAACAATAAGGAATCTTGGAATTATATCTCTTAGCACTATTTTTTTTTTAAATTTGGAACATTCTAAAAATATTAAACTACATGAATATTGAAATATTAGTATGTTTTCCAGTTGTCCCATAGTTCATTAGCTTGTATGAGGTTTAGGCGGGAGTGGAATTGCGGTGGATTCCTTGTGAAAAACAAAAATGTTCAATGTTTCTTGGTATGTGAGATGCATTGTCAGAGTTACATCTTCAAAGTTTCCATTCCTAAAGTCAGTCATCAATCAAATAACTGTTCACTGTTGTAGTGGGAGAAGGATCCTTCCTTACACCTTTGTCATTTGGGAAACAACGATTTAAGTGATGTAAACATGGGGCAAGTTTTTATTTGTTAAATGGACAACGAAAAGGAGAAATACATTTCAAAACCAACCTCATATAGAAAAATGCCTACGGTGTAAACATTGATAAGTTGATTAAGTTGGTAATATACAAAATGATAAGTAATATAAACATGATAAGTTGGTTAAGTTAACAATATACAAAATGATAAGTGATATAAACATTGATAAGTTGGTCAAGTTGGTAATATGCAAAATGATAAGTTGGTCAAGTTGACAATATACAAAATGATAAGTAATATAAACATTGATAAGCTTGTTAAGTTAGCAATATACCAAATGAGAAGTGATAAGTTAGTTTATGAAAATTTGAAGAAGAAAAAATGCTAATTTTTATTGTTGTATTCTAAATATTTCCAGTTTACAGTTTTTTAGTATATTTTTAGTTTTATTTTCTTTTTATATTGTTTGAATTTTGGATGAAAGAAATTTAGAATCGCATATATTAGCTATGGAAATTGCATAATTTGGGTGCAATAGGGATATTAGATGGCGTTGAATCTATTTATGGATTCAAAAAACCAATTTAAACACTTCCAAATTTGGTTCTTACCAAAACTAATCTACCTAATTTAGACCAATACCCATCATAAAGTTGAAAAGTTAGAATAAATAGAGCAATCCATCACTTTTTTTAGTTTATTTATTTATTACTTTAAAAAATGCTATTTTTTTAAAAAACTATATCAATCTCTTAAAAATTTAAAAATTTTAATAAAATTATGAATCCTTAAAATAATATAATAAATATTGTATAAATACCACATACATTGGTGAAATTCGAAAAACTTCAAATCCAATTTGCACTACAACAAAACCCTGTTAATAGCATCTCTTTTAGCTTCCTTTTTAGCGTCCATCATCACTTTTAGTGTATTTTTCATCATTTTTTGGACAAAGTGGATTCTTTTCCATGGGATGGCACTTTTAATGGCGTTATTTGCGTCCCCTTTTAAAAGATGGCTCTATTTTGGACGCTAATTAGTGTCTCAATTAGTGTCCCAATTAGCATCCCAATTAGCGTCCCAATTAGCATCCCAATTAGTGTCCCAATTAGTGTCCCAATTAACATCCCAATTAGAGTCCATTAGTGTCCCAAAATAACGTCCCAATTAGCATCCTAATTAGCATCCCAATTAGCGTCCCTTTTTAAAAGTTGGTGCTATTTTTTATGATAATTAGCATCCCAATTAATGTCCCAATTAGTGTCCCGATTAGCATCATAATTATCATCCCAATTAGCATCCCAATTAACCTCCCAATTAACGTCCAAAAAAGCATCCCATATAATGCCCATAATAGCCTCCAAAAAAACGTCCTGAATAACATAACACCATATATTAATCCAAGTTTAGTGATAGGAATTGCGCCATGAATTTCGACAGGAAAAACATCCAACATAGTGCCAAGTATAGAGTCAAGAATTACACCTAGAAAACATCCAACATAGCATTAGGTATAGAGCCAGATATAACGCCTAGAATAATGCCATAAATTTTGAAAGAACCCAGATAGGAATTGGACTAGATTTAGAGCTAAGAATTGTGTTCGAAAAACATCTGACATAACGTCAAATATATCAATGCCAATGTCAATGATCACAATTCATGTGATAGTACTTTTGGATCTTGAGTTATCATAGTGGAACCTAAATGATCATAATCATAGCACTTTTGGATCTTGATTAATCCTAATGAAGGGTAAATTACCTTAATGTCACCTAAATTTCTCTAATGGCATTTGAGTGTCCCCAACAACATTTGATAGACCTTAATTGCACCTGATTGGCCCTAAAAACATGATGATGATGCATTATGATAATTATGATGGAGCGTATGGATATGATTTGATAAGCATAAGACTATATCATCCATTCTTGTTAGGTAGTAGGGATCCTTGCTCATTATTGTCGTAACTATATTATTGATGACATTGATGATGACTATGATGACGACAATGATGTTGATTTATTGTATGATGATGATGACAATGTGGATGCCAACGATGATTATGCATGTGGTAGCACTTTTGAATCCTAATTAATTCTAATGGCACCTAAATTTTTGTAACAACATCTAAACGACCCTATTATCATCAAAATGATGTAACGACATATAAATGACCTTAACAATTACATGAGATGAATCCTAATGGAAATGAGTGATTAAGAACACTAATGGCATATGAGTGACCATAATGACAATGATGACGATGATTTTTTTGATGATGTACTTAATGCTGACTATGAAGATGATAATGAGGATGATGATCAAGATGATGTTGATATACCATATGGAATTGATGATGACGATGATGATAACGTAGATGTCCATGATGATGATGCTTGTCATAATACTTCTTTATACTGCAGGACTTGAGATATTGGAGTTAGTAACAACTAATAGAGGTTGTGAGGTGTTGACAATAAAATATTGTTATCCATTGGGTTTTGCATTGACTGATACAACCATTCGGTTTAGTAGTTCCCCCACACCCCCCCCCCCCCCCCCCCCCCCCCCC
>LPNX010196213.1:635587-673012 GCA_001517045.1 Pseudotsuga menziesii
TCCTTTAAGAGGTCTAGAACCTTACCTTCAGATTCATGGTCGGCACCCAGCCTAGCTTTTCCTTTATCAATGTATTATCAGAATTCCGACCACGTACACCCTCTGGCCCAGGGATGTGATGTATTGGCAACTTTTTGTTCTCAAAGCTCAGCACAATTTCAGCCATCTCCATCATGCTAACCATTTCATCACTGCCAATATTCACTGGCTCTCTAAAGTCTGATTTTGTCAATCTGGAACAGAAATAAGTTAAATATTTTGTAGAATAAATAAGATGAATCTGAAGAAATAAGTTACAAGAATAAGGCCGAACGATAAAGTGAAAAGCCATGCCAAGCATGTACCTTAGTACACCCTCCACACATTCATCAATGAATGTAAAGGATCGTGTTTTCTTGCCATCACCCCACATTTCAAACTTATCGGTGGATGTGATTGCCTTCCTGGAAAAGGCAGCAGGTGCCTTCTCACGTCCGCCTGCAGCAACAAATGAGTTTATCAACAAAGGCACCATAAATATGGTCATCCCCCAATAAATTTCAGTTTACTGTTCTATCATTTTTCTCAACTTACCTTTCCATGTGCCAAAAGGACCATAAATATTGTGGAAACGCCCTATCCGGCATTCTATACCAAAGTCCTTGTTGTAGTGCTTGCACAATTCTTCTGTGGCAAGTTTTTCCAAGCCATATGCATCTTGAGGCTGAAGACCAATCAATTCACTAGTTAGTTACCAGTTTAAGTGATATTAAGCTATAACATCTAAATCCCGCATGGGTATACTATTCTTGTTGGGAGAGCAGGATGGATTTGACTATTTTAGGGACATAATCACAAGCTAGTAACTAACAAATCAGTTCGTACAATAAACCAGTTCCTTTGGAATTGCATCACCTCTCCAAATTACAGAGGCCCTGATAAATGTCAAATTTACTGCTGACAACTTAGAGAGTGCCCTGCCCTAGAGGTGTCTTCTTACATCAACTCTCTGAATTTTTTATTTGTTCAAAATTCAAAACTAATCATTCATTCAGTCAGGAACACTATTCTTCCCAAACAAATTCCAGTACTCAGACCTTGCATTACCTCGGCCCAAAACTTTATGTGGTACATCACCAAACAGCATAACTAAAGTTTCAAAGCAACATAAGGTGACATACCTCAGCTGGCCAAGCATCTGACTCCTTCAAGCTCACGTTGGTTTCCAATTGTTTGAATTCGGGATAAATGCATGTGCTAGAAGCATAGAAAACCCTGCTCCAGATCAACAAACAGCTTATGAAACAGATGCCTCGTGGAGGCAATCGAACAGCTTGAGATCATGTGAGTAAAATAAGTATCATGTTTTTACAAACAAATCAATGATCTGGCAGACTCTAACGATAACCGCACTATTGAATGCATAGGGAATTTCAGAAATAGCAAGTCAGACTAGAACATATACATCTTTATATCGAAAGCAAGATAAAGAGAGGCCATGAACACCAAAAACAAATAGCAGTCAAGAGAATCCAAAGTACAGAAATAAATCAAGGCAGGTCTCACCTTTTAACACCATTGATTCTACCAGCTTCAATCATGTTGAAGCTGATCATTGTGTTGTTATACATGATAACGGAATGATTAGACTGGATGAATCCCATACCGCCCATATCCGCGGCCAAGTTAAAAACATGGTCAACGCCTTTGGTAACAGCCAAGCAATTGTCCATAACTATGAGATCCACGAGATGGAATTCATCGCAGAACATATCCTTGGTCATGTGCTCGTTCTTCTTCCAATCAGAGGCAATGATGTAGTGTCCTTCATACTTCAATCTCCGGGCAATATGGGAGGCAATGAAACCCCCAGCTCCAGTGATGGAAATTTTCAATTTTTCACTAGGCCAGTATGGCTCTCTCTCCAGATCTTCATAGGTATATGCCCCATAGGCCTCTTCAACACCTCCAATGCTTCCCATGATGCTCAATGAAAGGAGAATATAAAACAAGCCTACAATAACAAAACCATAGTTCATTCCACGTTGGAAAGCCTTAAAAATACCCTTTATGGCAGCCAAGCAGAAACCTATAATACAAATAACCAAAAGAGCACTTGGATTTAAAACCTGCAAAGAAAAAATAGATCAAACCCTTCTAAAATTCAATTGAATCCTTGTCTAAACTCTAAAATGGAGAAAACAGAAATACCTGGGCCCATGAACCGAAAGGCAACTACGGGTCAATTCAAATAAAACTCAGAAAAGCCCATTTTTTAAAGCAAGAAAAAAGCACTCAAGTTCTTGTTTTAATGGGCATAAATAGATTAGATTTTACAGAATTCAGAGAAACCCTGTCTCTAAATATGAAAAAAAAAAACGGGTACTTTAGCTCTTGATCTAGGCCCAAAAAAGCTCAAATCCTGGCAAGAATCATAAATTCTAGAGAAACACAACTCTAAAATCAAGAAAAAAAAACCCTCGAGTTCATTTAAAGAACCCGCCTCTAAACTCCTGAAAAACACAGTTGGGCAAACACAAGCAGTTAAAAACTCAGCTTAAACCCCAGCCCCCCGTGCCCCTCGCCCTCTGGCTGAACTCGAAGAAACAACGCTAAAACTTCATTAAAAAAGCTCCCCAACAAAAGCACGAATTTAGTTCAACACCATAGACACTGTTAAAAAAGCTGCATGATTGACTGCTAAATATTCCAAGACCAAACCATGAAATACACTGCTAAAAGCTTCATGATGGACTGATAAAATTCTCCATACCCAAGTCTGAAATATACTGCTAACAGCTTCCTGATCAACTGTCATTATGAAACTATGAAATCAAGTGCTAAGAACTTCGGTGATTAGTTCTTATAAGAAGCATAAGACCAAATTTGAAAAACGCAAAGAGGCATTATACATGGAAGGTCATACCTTGACTTGAAGAGCTCCCTGAAATTCTTAGAGTAGAAGATGAGTGAACAATGTTCCTACATACAAGGAAGATGAGTGAGCTCCCTGAAATTCTTAGACTAGAAGATGAGTGAACATGCAATCCCTGAACCAGTAAGCTCGGAATAATCTTAACCTGCAACTCCCAAATAACCCAAAGTTCCAAATTGAACAGTATTCACCTCTGAAACTAGATTACGTGATTATATAGGGCGAAATTCTTCCCAATACACTCCATTTCCACGATTTAGGGACGATTTTCTGCAAATATATTCTCGAAAGGGGAAATCGATGGGCGAAAATACCCTTGTTTTGGATTTACAACCAAAATCGAAGGCGAAACTGCCAATAAAAATCTTCATAGCCATAAATCCCAGGCGAATAAGGTATTTTTAACACATTCGAGTGATTTTTATGGGCGATGGGAACAAATTTTACAGGAATCGGGGAGGCGAAATAAGTTTTTTGGCCTCTCCCTCCAGAAATGAAAGGGGCTATTACCCTAATTACTATTATTTTTTATTTAAATTTTGAGCGAATTATTTAAAATTTCGAAAAAAAATTCTTTATAGAAATTCACTCTCCAAATTTTCTAAGTGCCCCTAATTTCTCCCTTGTGCGAATATTCGCCCCTAAAATTAACCATGATGATCACCATCATCCTCAACATCATCATCATCCTCATCGTCATAATCATTAGCATCATCATCATCCTCACCATCATTACCATCATCATCATTATCAACATCATCATCACCAATATCATCATTAGAATCATCATCATCATTATCGCCATCATCATCATCATCATCATCATCATCATTGACATTGGCATCCTCATCCTCATCATCATCATCATGTCCATCATCATCATCATCATCTTGTATAAAATGCAAAGTGGAAGAAACTATTAGGTAGTCAAGCACAAATCACTCATTCAAACATCAACTACTCAATGAATTAAAACCAAGAGGATACAATTAATGGAAAAAGGCATCTAGAGACATCCTAGAAGGAAACCAATGAGGACATTGCTATAAGGATGTCTAACACAAGAAGTGAATGGAATGACATGAATTCGAACTTGAGAAGAAATGAGATATACTACATCGTCAAAGATGTCAATTCAACAAGAGTGACTTAATAAATAGGGATAGCCTAAGTGGTAAGGATGTGCTACAAAAACATTTGTTACAAATTCTTGCCCTTTTATTCTTCAATGTTAGGTTTTCAATGAAAAAAATTATTAATGTGTTAAGGATAAGGAATTATATATGTACTAAGTTTTTGGTGAAATGGATGTTTATACAATACTATATGAAGTGGATTCTATGTCCTTTTTGTTAAGTGGATACTATAGAATGCCATTATTAATATCGGCCTATGCATTAAACAGCAAATGAAAATATTTCCCATTCTTTCATTCCTCCATCGTGAGCCCATTCCTCGAAACCTGTGGCCAATAGATTCCATCATGAGCCCATTCCTCCATTTGCCAATGAGCCATGAAAATATTTCCTCTGTAAAATATTAATAGGTACCCAATTGTTATGAGGCATTTACACTATTGTGGCATTAGGGGCAGGGGAAAATTAATGGTGTTATAGAAATTGTGGAAGAGGAGGACTAGGAGGGTATAATTCTTGTTGAGGGTATAATTCTTGTTGAGGACAGGGAGGGTATTCCATATAGTATTTTCCGTTTCCATCAGGGTTTTATGACATGGCACCGGCTAAAAGATGAGGAGGCAAAATATCTTCCTACAAACAATGGAGGCTTGGAGATCTTGTGCTCGCCAAGGTCAAGGGATTTCCGGCATGGCTCACTAAGGTATGCCGGTCGGTTTCTCATCCCCATTTGTTTTCCCTTATTTGATGTATGCGATGTATGTTGTTGCTGTTATTTTCATTTGCCACATCAAATTATATTTTTTTATTGTTTTTAATACCTGATTGTTGTCCAAGGTTTTATGTGAATGTTCATAGATTTTCATAGGGTTTAATTTCCATTCCGCCGATTGCAATGGCTATCAACATATTTTTTGATTGCCCAATATGTGCCGATATTTTCTTCTTAATCCTATAATTGCAAAACCTGGTTGCTGCATGGGGATTCTCTAAAATAATGCATGAGAAATCAAACCCTATCAGATATTAGTGTTTAAACCCAAGTGATGGATGCAAGTTTGTGTTTTTTGGTGTTTAAACCCAAGAAATGGATGCATGTATGTGTTTTTTAAGGTGGAAATTGCTTCTATCTAGCTCCAAGAGGATTACAATTGGCCCGAATTCGTCAAGCCCACAAGCAGCCTGTTTTTGAGTGGATGTGCATTATTGGAAAAGACCATGAACCATGAACCATGAACCATTCAGTGACCTTATGAACCATGAACCATGAAGTGACCTTATGCATATGACCTGTGGACTGTGTGGTGTCTCTCTTGCTGAGATATTACCTTATGCATTTGACCCATGAAATGTGTGGTGTCTCTTCTGTTGCCATGCTGGGTCAAGACTCTATGAAGCTGACACGTGACTGTTTTAGGTTCATCCAAGACCATTTTTCTGCTGAAAATATAGGCCGTGTTAAGTTCTATGGGATACTCTTGGATTGTTAGCTTTGGCGTCATCCCTCTGGGGGTGCTAAACCTTATTTGTGACTTTGTAAGGTTCATCCTAATGGATTGTGACTATGTATGATCTCTCCTATATGGGCCATGGACTGTGATGACCTCCCTCATCCTTCAAGTGGACTATTGTAACCTCTCCTAGCTAGGGTTTAGGCTAATTCAAAGTCCTACTAGGACTAGCTAGACTAGACCCAGATACTTTAAGGATGACCTTAGTAGGACTATGTGCCCTAGCTAGGCCAGGGGTATCTATTCAAGATAAGGTTATATTACCATTTTGTTTTCAAAAAGTGTGAGAAGCTAATATGTGTCCACTCACATTCTTGCTTTGCCTTGGCCTCATGTTGCCCAAATTTCTCTTCAAAGTGATGATGGAATAAGGGGAAGTGTTGTAAGATTTTTTCTTCAACATAGAGAGTTCTTGGAGGATATTAATGACCCTCCCATGGAGAATGAATGTTGACAACATTTGCAATCTTTTCCTTAGGTGATGTCAATTAGTTTTATGGCATTTCCATTGGATAAAAAATAATTATTTTGATTCCCTTAATAAGTTGTTTCAATCATTAAAATTTGTATTTTGAATCAATTCTTAATTATCCTACATGCATAAGGATTATCATTGATGGATTATCTTTATTTGTCACTCCCACAGTCTACTGGCCACCGATTGTACTCTCTAATCATATTGATCTATTCCTTGGCCCATTTGTAGCCCACTCATGGCATGAGATAGAATGATTGGAAATAGGCAATAATCCAAAGAGTGACTGAATTCTTAGAAGTTGAGGCAATATGGTAGCACAATATTGTTGAGTAAAAGAAAGCAAAATTAGGAAGCAACTATTAGAATTTTATCATTCAAGCTAGCATTATGATCTTAGGATAATTAACTGAGAGAATAACATGCACAACAATAAACACAAGAGACAAAAGACACAAAGAATTTTCCTCGGGGAAACCATAAAGGAGAAAACCTTGAAACTTCCTCAGAGATAGAATCAACACCAAAAGTAAAACTCGAAAACATAAAGATGATCTCCTGACAACAGTAGTCTCTCTCTTGTCCTAGCAACTTCTCTCTCTCACTCATGCACCCCAACGAGTGAGTGTGTGTGTGATAAATAGAGAGGCTCACTCTCTATTTATATTCTTTCATTCACTTTATGTCCACTCCAACATGTCAGCCTCACTTAACAATTACTTACTAGAGCCTACATCTCTAGGAGAGTCTAATAACCCTAGTGCCCCACAACTTGTGGGGACTTTTCCCCTCCGACCAACAAGGAGGGTTATCCTTAACAAAACGGTGGGGACTATTGCCCCGACTTATAATAACTCACCTAGGGTCAACTTCTCTAGGAAATTCTAATAACCCTAGGGCCCCACAATTGTGGGGAATTTAACCCTTGATCAATAGGAGGGTTACCCACAATGACTTGACATGACTTGTTCACATTATAGAAATTCCTGATGTGAACATTGGGGCATGATATGACTCAATTGCATTACAAACACTTCTTAGAATAAACATTGGGGTACAATATACAAGTGAATACATTCGAAAGTTACAATTACATCAACACTCCCTCTTAAGTAGTAAGGTATTCTCTCGACGCAATTAATTAGCATAAGTATTATTCTCTGTATCATCTAGATCATCATCGAGTTCTCGTCATCTTCAAGTCATCTTCATCTGGATCTGGATCATCACTCGATCTAGATCATCATCATTGGATCTAGATCATCACTTGATCTGGATCATCACTGCAGGAACATCATCACTGAATCTAGATCATCACTCGATATGGATAATCTCTGTTGGATCAACATTACTGGATCTGGATCATCACTCGATCTGAATTATCACTGCTAGATCATCAACACTGGATCTGGATCATCACTCGATCTGGATCATCACTACTGGATCATCATCACTCGATCTGGATCATCACTGGGTGCTATCTCATGATTCTTCTTGTCACAAGAAAGTTATACAGAGCCAGCCCTTTTTCATGTTGGTTGTAGGCCTAGCCTCCATGTAGGTCTTTTTCAGCGCTTATATCTGACCCTAAGTCAGAATGACCTGCCCAGCACTTACATCTGACCTTGACTTATTAGGAAGGCATGCCTAGCACTAACATCTGACCATGAGAGGAACACATCCACCATCATGTTAAAATGGCCCAGCCCTCACATCTGACCATGGAAGGAACTTAATCCTCTCACCATGTCAGAATGGCCCATCCCTTACATCTGAGCTTGGAAGGAACTTAATCCTCTTACCATGTTAGAATGGCCCAGCCCTTACATCTGACCAAGGAAGGAACTTAATCCTCTCACCATGTCAGAATGGCCTATCCCTTACATTTGACCATGGAAGTAACTTAATCCTCTCACCATGTCATAATGGCTCTTAGTCCCATACTGAGGGTTCCTGGTAACTGACTAGGTGCCTCCATTCTCCCAGAGAATGGCATCATCCCTTACATCTGATCAAGTGGGAACATATCCCTCAATCACATTAGAATGGACCTGCACTTATATCTGATCATGTGAGACTACATCCCACAGTCATATCAAAATGGCCCTCAGTCCCAGACTGAGTATTCCTGGTAACTGACTAGGTACCTCCATTCAGAGAATGGCAACAACCCTTATATCTAATCAAGTGGGAACATATACCTCAATCACATTAGAATGGCCATGCACTTATATTTGATCATGTGAGACTACATCCCATAGTCATATCAGAATGGCCCTCAGTCCCATACTGAGTATTCCTGGTAACGGACTAGGTACCTCCATTCAGAGAATGGAAATAGCCCTTATATCTAATCATGTAGGAACAAATCCTACAGTCATATCAGAATGGCTTAGAACTCATATATGTCATGGAAGGAACCAATCCTCTCACCATGACAGAATGGCTCAGCCCTTACATCTGACCATTAAAGGAACCTAATCCGTTCACCATGTCAACTTGGCTCACGAACTCATCACTTCCCCTTGGAGGGAAGCTCAATCTGGAGAACAACAAGATTCTCCCTGAAGTACTCAAACTTCACTCTGGCCAATGGATTCATTAATACATCATCTATCTGTTCATCCATCGCAACATACTGGAGCTTCACTACTCTTCTCTGCACCGTTATCCTTGATATAGTGATACTTGATCTCGATATGCTTCGACTGGTCATGGAACACTGGGTTCTCTGACAAATTCACACAACTCTGGTTGTCACAATATATACAAGTAACATCTAACTGGAGATCAAATAAATCAGATAGTAGCTTCCTCAACCATACTGCCTCACAACTAGATGAACAAGCTGTGACATACTCTGCTTCAACTGTACTCAGTGCCACACAAGATTGCTTTCTGCTAAACCAAGAGATCACACCTGATCCCATACTGAAGCAACACTCTAAAGTGCTCTTCCTATCGATGACACTTCCTGCCCAATCTGAATCAACATAACCTTCCAAGTTAATCTTTTGATTCACCTCATACTTGAGCCAATAATCAACTATACCCTTCAGGTACCTCAAAATATGCTTTGCAGCAATCAAGTGAACATGTCTCGGATCTGTCAGGAATTGTCTCAAGGTGTTCATAGCAAAGCAAATATATGGTCTCGTATTCGTCAGGTACATCAGGGACCCAATCATCTGACGATACATAGTGGCATCAACCGAATCTCATGAAGCAACACTCAGTAGCTTCATGTTCGATGCCATAGGTGTGGTCATGTCCTTGCAGTCCATCATCTTGAACCTCTTCAGGATATCTACTACATACTTCCCTTATCCCAGGGATATTTTTCCACACCTCCATACCTAGAAAGTAGTGCATCATATCCAATTCCTTCATCCCAAACTTGGAAGCAAGTCTCCTTCTAGGAACTTCTGTCAGAAACAAGTCATCGACATATAACAGGAGCATCATTGGTCTTCCACCTTCAACCTTGAGGAAAAGGTTGGAATCCTCTTTACTCTCAGTAAATCCTAGAGTCACCAGTAAGCTATGTCGAACCTCGGGATCTTCTGTAGTCACTCCCTTTGAAGTGAAGCATCATACTCCCTTTGTCTTTCGTGAGAAGCCTCATGCTATGAATATTTCCTTGTATCCCACGATGTTTCCATCTACGGCATGATGGAACTACGAACTTCCCTTCATGTATCGATACTGCATCCTAGACATCATTCTTCTTGAACTGGTCTTCCCTTTCTTCTTGGTTACTTTTTTCAGAGCTAGAAGGTTCTGCATCAATGATTTCGTTGCATTTGTCATATTATTCTTTATCTTGAACTGTTGTCACTTGTTCTTTAGAACAAGTCTCATCCTTCTTTGCTTGTAGGCGATTATGTATGCGATCTTTCCTACAAGTCAAATGCATTTGTATGGTTAGAAACATTTCATAAGGAATATTCGTAATGGAAAAATCTTATGCATAAATATATGATCATGCAACTATTTTAGCCAATACAACATTCATCCATATCTCACGGAAACTTTCTAGATGCCTTCCATCTCTACCAAGACAACATTGAGATTGTGCACTAATCCAATATGTCAGCAAAGAGGTTTCATTATAGATAAGTAGCAATGGCGAGTTGTATAGCACCATGAGCTACTTACCCATTACATGCATATCAGTAGTATACTGTCATTAATGCAAACATTCTATCATGCATAATACATCAACTGAATATAAACAAATGCATAATCAAAACAATATCATGAAATGACAATTGAATACTTATCTTTATTTGTTTCGTAGGTAGACTCCTTCTTGAGCCTTCCAGTTTATCATCTTCTCCATTCATCATTCCTTATCCAAATGCTAAGATGGATAAGAGTTTCTTCAAGAGTTGATCCTTCGTATTCCTCATCACTTGAGGGATATTCTTTGGATGGTGAGATCTTGATCTTTAATTGCTCCCATCTTCTCTTCTCTTATCATGAGTTGAGCTTCTTCTTCTTCCCAGATTCTGATGAAAGTAATCACTTCCTTCTGGAACACATTCCTTGCTTGAATGAATCCCATAATCTTGGGAGGCCATTCAAGGCGGTTATCACCACTTCTACATTCTCCACTTCTTCTTCTACTGCTTCAAGTTGTTCTTTGATTTGAGAGACCCTTGTAAAGTATGACTGTATGGTCTCTGCATTCTGGATCTTCACATTCTTCAGCTGGTTTCTTAAGGTCATCTTCTAATTTATGTTCTTCCCTTCAAATATCTTGGTCAAGGAATCAAACATCTTCGATGTCTTTAGGGAAGACACTTGTGGTACAAGGTGATCCATGATTGAATCAACAATGATCTTCTTGGCCTTGACCAAGTTCTTCTTGTGTAAGGATTTTAGCCTCATCTCCCTCTGGAACTGGAACCTCTCTACTCATGTAGGTGTCCAATTCATTTTCTTCAGAGAGATCATATAATTCCATGCTTGGAAGTTTTCAACTTCACCAAGCTTATCATCATGATGATCTGATAGATCACTTTGAAATGAGAACCTCAAATGAAAATAGCAAAAGATTAGATCTTACCAATTTGAGGTGTCCATCCTAGTTTCAGATCTCGCTGATCTAGGGTTTGTTAGAGAAACCCTAATTTTAAAAACTTGGAATATTTTAGATCTGATTGTATAGAAAGATATACCTCTCCAAGTTGATCTTTTCAATGTACTCATTTTATGAAAACAATGGAGGGAAACTCCCGGAACGGGAAGCCCTAGTTTCCCAATTTCTTCTATATAAATTCCTGATACTTTTTTCATGGTATCTCTGAAATTACTATTCCTATGTGTCTGAAATATTGCACTGAGGTATCCTCACATGTCCCTATTCCAACACCATAGGTTTCATCAGCATGAGTTTCACCAATTTGGACTTATGATCGTTTTCCCAAGGTGACCTGTTTCAGGACTGTTCAGCATAGCGATGTTGTACGGATTTCCATGTTTCATTGTTTTATATTCTGGGTCTAAAACATTGATCATATAAAGTAGATTCCATTCCCTTTCTGGAACATCTTTCATTTGGAACTTTGTAGCCCGATATATAGCAATTCTCCGCAGGTGTCCTCTTTAGGGATGAATCCTGGAAGAGGTTGGAACCCTAACGTGGAGGGATCATATATCATAGAATTTAATGAATATGAGGCTGCATTTTGGACACAGTATAAGTTAGGATTTCATATTCATCGTGTTAAAGTTTTAGCTCCTGATCCTTCTCCAATCCCAAGATATAGGGAATGTACCAAAACTTAGCAGTTTTAGTATTTTAGGGTTTTTCTGACTCGGGGTCAAACTAGGGTTTGACTTTCCCAGAGTTATACCTAACCAAAAGTCTTGACCCAGCTCTCTAAACTTATATTTTTATGAGTAGAGAAATCCTATTCCAGGATCACTCAAAAATTCCTCTTCTATAAGAAGCCCTAATTTCCTGCACAAAAAATTGAAAATGTCCGGAATTGAATTTCGCTTCGACAGAAAGATGCGCCCTTCAATGGAGAGTCATCCTAGCATACTTTTGCTGATGGATTGTGAAGAGAGACCCAAAAGTTAAGAATCCCTAGCTTCTACAGCTACACAATGTCTTCTTCTCAGGTTAGCCTTGATACCATGTTAGAATTTTATCATTCAAGCTAGCATTATGATCTTAGGATATTTAACTGAGAGAATAACATGCACAACAATAAACACAAGAGACAAGAGACAAAAAAAAAATTCCTCAGGGAAACCATAAAGGAGAAAACCCTGCAACTTCCTCAGAGATAGAATTAGCACCAAAAGTAAAACTCGAAAACATAAAGATGATCTCCCAACAGCAGTAGTCTCTCTCTTGTCCTGGCAACTTCTCTCTCTCACTCATGCACCCCAATGAGTGAGTGTGTGTGTGATAAATAGAGAGGCTCACTCTCTATTTATATTCTTCCGTTCACTTGATGTCCACTCCAACATGTCGTACTCACTTAACAATTACTTACTAGAGCCAAAATCTCTAGGAGAGTCTAATAACCCTAGTGCCCTACAACATGTGGGGACTTTTCCCCTTCAACCAACACAGAGGGTTATCCTTAACCCAATAGTGGGGACTATTTCCCTGAATTACAATAACTCACCTAGGGTTGACTTCTCTAGGATAGTCTAATAACCCTATGGCCCCACAACTACGGGGACTTTAACCCTTGATCAATAGGATGGTTACCCACAATGACTTGACATGAATTGTTCACATTATAGAAACTCTTGATCGAAACATTGGGGCATGACATGACTCAACTACATTACAAACACTTCCTGGAATAAACATCAGGGTACAATATACAAGTGAATACATTCCGAATTTACAATTACATCAACAACAACCCAGTATTAACAAGTGTGATTTAGAGGTGCATCTATTTAATACAATTAAGTACACTAGGGACCTTGAGTTCCAATTTCCTTGTTGGATATTCCCTATTGATCTAGGGACACCCAGACAATAGCTAAAATTAGTTGGGCTGGGGATGGTGAGGCATATACTAACCAATGATTGCATTTTACAGATGATTTATCCCTGACTCTAGCTCTTGCAAGAACTAATAGAGGAAACATTCTAGTGGCCTAATCCATTTGTTAATGTAGTTAATGTCATGAGGGACCTAGAAATGGATGGTATATTGCATATGGATCAATCTAGACCTTTCCAACACCAATACGGCATATTGGGTATACTCCCAAATTGCGTAGATAAGAGGCTTTCTAAGAGAGAGCTCATACATGGGGTAATCTACAAGATAGTCAAACCTAATATTCGAGGATTTATTTAAAATGATTGGGATTGGATTTATGGAAAATCCTTCTCATATTATTATACCAAGAAGCTATATTGTGTACTAGCAGAATTGATTTTCATTTTGTGTTATTTTCTTGTTTGCATAGATTCCAACAACCCCCTTATTTTCTTATTTCCATGGAATATTTTTAGAGAAGGGGATTGAAGACGATCATAGAGCTATATCAAGTCTTAGTCTCTCCTCTCCATTCTCTTTGTCCCTTTTAGAAGGGATATTTATCCTTTAAGAGCAACACCCAAGAGAATAGGTCAAATTTAGGATGGAAATTGGCTTCAAAATCTGCCAGCACACTCCCAGGTTGCAAACCAATGATTGTCTTGGAGCTGAAACACTTGTAAGGTTGCTGAAAATTATTCTAGAGGGTTGAACTACTTGGAATACCATGTTGACCCTATCTTAGATAATAAGCATTGACCCTACTCTACCGAATAAGCTTGATCATTATGACCTAGCTTTATTGGAGATAATGGAATTGGTGTTGATATCTCTGTATGCTATTATCAGATATATAATTACAAGGAGTAAAAGTTGACCAATTATAGAATTCCTTTAGTGCAGCATGGGATTTCATCACTTTGTGTTCTCAACTTGCTTCCTGATATGTTTGTTGAATTACAAAATGTCAATGTTGCATTATGAAAAACATAAGCACTTTGAATCCTTAGAGATGGCTTGTTAACTGTGCCACTGAAGCTTTTCATTGGCATTTATGATTTAAGTTTGATGTCTTGGGTTTGAGGTTTCTAGTATCATTTTGAAGAGGAAAGGTAGTTTAATAATTCATTGTTTTCACATGTTTCCCATGATGTATGGTGTGAAACTACATACTCAGTTTTAACTTTTGACATACCCTTGTAGTGATTTATGGTTTTGCACATTTCTTTCTATTGCAAGTAAGTTGTAATGATAACATGTTGTGATGATGCATGGTATGCTTTGATAGTGTAAGAATCTCTAAACTTGTCTATTTTATATGTTGTTTTAATGGATGCTATAGTACTATATAAATTTATGATTTTGGATATCTCTTAACTGCTCTTTTTGAAAATATATTCCAACCTATAGTATAGTTGAGACTGACTGATCTATATTAGATTTTTTTTGGTTAGCAAAAAATGACGTATTTTATTATTGAAATTATATTTTAGCTACAATAAGAAAACTTACATGCTTATGATCCTTACCGCCCATGACTCAGGAATCACAGGTTTGAATATTTTGAATGAGTAACATTGAAGAGCATTTTGTATATCCACTGGAAAGACTGTCCATGGTGTACAACAAGAGTGAAGAAAATTTTTCTTCAAAAGACAAGAAAAATTCATACAAAATTTCTTGTTTCTTTGAATAATAGTTATGGAAAGATGTAGCTTATTTTGCATGCTCGTGATCCTTATTTCCCATGGCTCAGGTTTGAATATTCCCAATGACTAACATTGAATAAAAGTTTATGTTATGTACCCACTAGAAGATTTTTCATGGGGTACAATGAGACGAAAGAATCTGTGTAATATTATTGCTTGTATTATGTTAGGTCATGTTTTTGTTTTCCATCTTTTAATACTTTTGTTTAAGTTTTGAAGCTTGGATTTATTCATTACTCCTAGAAAATTTTGTTGCTTAGGATAGTTTGAATCTTTTCCCTTTAGCTTTCATGTTTATTTGATTTCTTAGTTTTATTTTTTACAAATTTTGGTTTGATTTGATAGTTAGAGGGCTTATAGAATGCTTATATGGATAAAAGGTCTACAGAATATCATAAAATCTTGATTAAGGTTCCTAAACTAAGTTTAAGCCTTTATCATGACTTTAATTTTTGTAAATTATTAACTCAGACTTTCTTGTAGCGCAAGCCAAAAACAAATGCGCACATGCTCTACAAGAAAGTCGCGCAAGTCAAAAATCATCATTTTTGGTTCAGTTTTCTCCGGAATTCTCACACATAAGATGTCAAACATACTAAGTGATGGATTTGATACATGTTTCTTTTAGAATAATCACTGTGACAAGTGTGAATAACATCATGAGGGTGAATCGTGGCGGTTTCTTACAGAGGTGATGGAGTAATGATGGTTGAACATAATGAGACAAATGCATTTTGAATCATGTATTCTCTGAAGTGCACATAGAGCAGGTGAAGGTCGTGGAGAAAAATCAGCACTTGGTAATCACAATTTTTAAACAGAGTGAAAAATTAGGGCTTTGAGGAGTAGTCATTTGGAGTTATCAAAGAAGCCAGAGAAGATTGGGGAATGAAATTCGACACCTGACAATCAAGAGAACAAGATTCCAATAGTTGGATTAGTCATTTTAACAGGTAGGTTGCGAACCGATTACCAAGGTCCATAAATTTGGGGTTTTTCTAAACAGAGGATTAATGATCTAATTGATGGAAGATTATTAGTTTTCAAGTCTAATTGATACTAAATTATGAATTCTCAGTCATGGAATTAAATTATTTGTCAGTTTAAACAAGAGAGTTCAATCTAGGGTTTTTTTGTGGGTTTCCCTATACAGTATTGTCTGTCAATTTATCAAAATTTGAAGAGATTCAGAGTGTGTTTATTGATAGAAGCCATTTGATAATAGTTCAAAATGAAAAAGAGTTGTAAGACTAATAGAGAAGAACCTTCAGACTTAAGTTGGGCTCAAACCTTTCGAGATTGTGCAAAACTGTTTATAGAAGCAGGGTGGTTAGTGTTTTTTGAAAAGATTGAAGGTTATCACTCAAACGTTTCTTACAAATTCGCTCAATGCTTGGATAAGGATGTAGTGTCTTTTGATACTTTGAAGTTTAAACTGACCAGGGAGTTACTAGAAAAAGTAGCAGAAGTTCTGGATGAGGGTGAATTTTGGTTCAAAAAGGTGCCTTTCACTTTTGATGCTCAAAGATATCTACTTCTAGGTGTAATAGCAGATTGGGGAAAGGGAGTACCTATTAAAAACTTTAAACCTGAGTGGACAGAGCCTATCAAAATCCTACAAAGCTATATCACCTGTGAAGGGATATTTTCTTTACTCTTTAAGTATCATTTAAGATTCCTTCAACATCTCAGTCATGAATCCAAAATGAATCTCCCCTTCTTATTTTTGAAAAGTTTATAGAAGATGTCAAGTAGGGTGAAAGAACACCAGGATCATACAAAACAATCAGTCTTTCATCATGGGCTTATTAAACTGGTTATAAGCACTGTATTGCAGAAAAGAGAGAAGACATGGGAACACTTCTTATTTTGGTCAGGTTTCCCAACTGAGAGGGAGGAGCAATCTCAGAAGAGACAGTTAGAAAAAGGTAAGAGCCTGATCAAGAAACTAAAAAAGAAAGTCACAGTTAAAGATAAAGAAGCTGGTGAGCCAAGAAAATTTTTGAATCAGGAAGATGAAAACATTGAACTTAAACAACAAATTAATGTTGAGGAAAGTAAAGTTTCAAAGTCAGAGGTGAAGGAAGTTGAGCCAGTAGAAGCTGTTTTAACTACAGAACTAAATCAAGGTGTAAAGGAAGATGTTAAGGAGCAGAAGTAGAGCCCTATTACAGTACTGTCTGAAGAGGATGAAAAATACTTATCTGATGAGCCTAGAGTTCCTACTACTAATGAAGCTAGTGTTTGTTCTAAGCAAGAAATACACACCCATTTTGAAGAGGAGATAGTGTCACGAAAGAAAAGAATCAACATTGTTGAATTTGCTTCAATAACTCATCAAGGAAAGTTTTTGAAAATGTTAGGAGAGGTTGGAGCAATCTGGAGACCCAAGACAAGGTCGAAGAACAAGATTAGGTTAAACATGAAGAAGCTATTAAATCCCAAAGTGGCTGAGAAAAAGGTTTCAATAATAGAAGATTCATCATCTCAGGAGAAATTGGAAGATATTGAAGATGACAACAAAGAAGTTATGAAAGGTAAAAAACCAATAGTGTCAAAAGATAAACCCGTCTTCACTGATACTAAGATCTCAAACATTTTCATGGAGGTTCGAAATAAGATGATTCAAGAACAACAGCAAAATGATATAAAGAGTTCTTGTATGGACAAAAGAAAGGTAATTAAAGAAGTTCAGTGCAAGGTTGAAGCTGAAGAACATCCAGAGATTCATGTGATCTTCATAGAGCATATGAAGGAGGATGAAGAGATATATAAGAAGCTAAAGATCCCATGGATACCAAAAGCAATGCAATCAATATCAGAAGGTAAATGTATTGATTTTGAAAAGGAAAATATGCAAAGAAGCATTAAACAATACAAGCATAAAATTTAATATATGCATGAAACCAATGATGGATTAGTGACTGCTAATAAGATACTTAGAGAATACTTGGAAGAAGTGAATAGTCACTACCAGGAATTGATTGCAGTTTCTAAAGAGGCTCTTAAAAGAAAAATACAGATAGAGAATCAATTTACAGAATTAAGGCAAACTATCCAGGAGCTGACACAGGAAAATGAGGATTTAACAAAGAGAGTTGCGGACTTGGAAGCAGACCAACTGAAAGCTAGAAGGAAAGCTCAGGCATTAGAGGGAATTTGTCTTCTAGCTGAGGAAACGAAATACTTGTAAAAGTAATTTAGGAGGAGCATTTATTAGTTAGTTTGAAAAGTTATTTCATTTTTGTATAATGATAAATTTTATATTGAGCAGTTCAATAGATAACTTAAAAAGTAGTTAGGGTTCAGTTATGCAACTGTTTTTGAAGGAACGAGATAAATGTAAGTTGAAAAAAGGACCAAGGGCAGGCTATCAAGATCTGGTTTATGAAGCTAAGTGTAATGAGTCTTATGTGTTTTTGAAGACTGAATTATGAAATATATGCAACTATATGCCCTCTAGACTTTTGACTAGTTTCATTTCTATTTTGTGTTAATTACTCAGTTGGTATACTCATTTCTTGTTTAAGGTTTTATGCTTGAAATGCTTGCTAACTGTGGGTGGAACTCAGTACTGTGAGTTTTATGTTTGGATTATAGTTTATATGTTATGCATCTCAGTCTTTCAAATGCTCATGATTTAGTGCTTACTTTGGTTTAATGAAGTTTCTGCCCTCTTGTCTACAAACTATACAACCAAAACCCTAAAAAACCCTATTTTACTTTATTGTATTTATTGAGATTGTGTTAGCTTGTTCTCTCGTAGTCTAAGAACAATTTCTGGCACTAACATCTTTGGCGCCATTGCCGGGGACGAAGTTGAAAACCTATTTTACCTAGGATACTCATCATTTCTCTAGTTTTGAGAGGTGAACTTAAACTAGCAAATTTCAAAGACTACTTTTCACCAGTATTTCATAGCGTCTATTAAGGGATTTGGAACAAGAAATAGATCTAGTTCACCTTTACAACTGGGTGTCTCAAACCTAGAACAAATATTGAAAATAGCTAGGAAGATCAGAAGGTCTCAGTCATCACCAGCCCTATGTAACCCTATTCAGTTAGATATTTCATCACCTTTTTCTATTCTGAAGGGAGAAGAACAAGATTCATCTTGGTTGAAGCCTACAATTCCTGTTAGTAATTTTCAAGTTTTCACTGATCCTCAATCTTTCAAGAAAGAAAAGACTATATCTCCTGGTAAAATCCATTTATTTCACCTTAAGGTTGGTAAAACTCCATTTCAGCCAAGTTCTAGTCAAGTCTTTCCATCACCTAAACTAGTCAACTTAAAGATGGCAGCCCAAAATCAGCCACTAGACATGATGGACCGAATGGTGGCAGCTAGGTATGCACCTTTATTTTTGCCTCAGCATTTGAATGCACTTCTTGGGGGTGATTACAAAAAATACCTGCCTAGGTTTAATGGAAAGGGTGAACCCACAGCTGAGGAGCATTGGGATGCATTTCTTAGCTATGCTGATAATCAGAATATTGAGGCAAAGGATGTGTGGATGAGGATGTTCATACAAAGTCTTGATGGAGAGGTCAGAAAATGGTTCAGAGAGTTACCTGCAAATTCCATTACTATAATAGAAGAGCTTCAGGACCTTTTCATGAGACAGTGGGGTGATACCAAGAATCACACATATTACATTATTGAGTTTTGCGCCCTTAGAAGAAAGAAGGATGAAACCATAGCTGATTTTTCGAAGAGATTCAATAAAATGTATGGTAGAATTCCTGCAGAGATAAAACCTTTAGAAACTTCTGCAAAACTCACTTATGCCAATGCTTTTGATCATGAATTTTCCATACTCTTAATATAAAGAATACATGTTACTTTATTGAACATGTAGGAGGTAGCATTAGAAGTGGAATCTAATATATTAGCTTCTAATAGATTGAAGGGAAATACAACTCAACAGATATATGACAGGAAGGGTAAGAAAGAGGCAGCTCCAGGGTTTTCAACATCCCACTCTGCAGAAACTAAAATTGATGAGATGACCAAGCTAGTAAATATCCTGACAGCGAAATTAAACAAGTTGTAATTAGAGGAAAATTTAGATAAACCTATTCAAGAAGGAGATAGAAACCCTAATAATTCAAATCAATTCAGAAGACAATTTGTGCCTCATTTCATTCCTAGAGAGATAAGAAATAATGATATATAGTGAGAAAGGAGAGAAACTGAAGATCAAAAAGTGCCACCACCACTTCTGAATAATGTAGTTAATGAAGAAAAAATTGAAGAGGAAGTGTTCTTTGAGGATACAGATCATGATATGAATTATTTTGGAGAGCAGTTGACTGAAGGTTTTGTGACTGAAGAAGATTTTTTAAACTCAGAATATTATGATGTTGATATGTTTGAAACAGAAAATGATTTGAATCTTGAAGTGACTATTGTAACTGTTGATACATATCAAACTGAGCCAAAGAAAACTTTAAATTTAAGGTCAGGTCCAAATCAAGTAGTTCAAAATTTAAAGAAAAAGGTAATCTTGCCTCCTAAACAGCAGTCTGATCCAGTGTTAGAGAAAAAACAAAATCAAGATAATCAAAAGAAGAATGTTGAGATTGAAGAAGTAAATAAAAGTATGAAAAATTTCAACCTGGAAAATGAATTAGGCAAAATCAAGATCCCTATGCCTTTTACTGAGTTGATGAAGAATCCTTCTTACAAAAATTCAGTTCTGAAAATGATTGGTTCAGCAAACAGTCAACTTCCTTCTAACACGGTGAATTTACAAGAAGAAATTCCTAAAATATTTATTGGGTCAGCCTTGGCAGAAAAAACTGAAAATGAAGCAGGTGCATCACCTCCTTTTTACATCACACTAACTATTCATGAACAGATGATACATAATTTCCTTTTGGATTTAGAAGCATCACATAACCTAATGCCAAAAGATGTCATGGAGGATTTAGGTTTGAGTATAACAAAACCTTATCATGACTTGTATGCTTTTGATTCATGAGCTGTAAAATGTTTAGGAGTGATTAAAGATATGGTTGTAATTTTAGCTCAGCTATCAATGAAGAGTGTGATTATGGATGTGGTAGTAGCAGACATTACACCTAAGTTTGGACTTCTCCTCTCTAAATATTGGGCCAAGAAGGTTGGTGGAACTCTACAGATGGATTTAACGTATGCCACCATTCCCATATTTGGAGGAGAAAATAGAAGGTTATATAGAGAGTTACAATTTGCCTATATTGTGACAGATGACAAAAACCCTACAAATCATCCCTTGTATGTTGTCGACAAGGATTTGGGTACTTGTATGTTGCCTTTTAGTGATGATGATAGTACTGCTGGTTTATTATAGGTTGAAAAAGAAAATCCATTTAAATGCACTAGGGAATGGGAAGATGAACTTTGGCAATTATACTTTGATGGATCATCATGTAAGGAGGGTGCTGGAGCAGGGGTTATTCTAATATCTCCTGGTGGTGAAACAGTAAATTTAATGTATAAATTGGAATTTATTACAACCAATAATATTGCAGAATATGAAGCTTTGTTTTTAGGTTTGAAAGATACAAAATATTTAGGCATTCAACAGATTTCTCTATATGGCGACTCTAAGTTGGTTGTTCAGCAGGTGAGGAACAACTATCAAGTAAAACAAGATTTGCTGAAAGTGTACCATAATGAAGTATGTGATATGATAGTGAATTATTTTGTGGCTTTTAACATCACTTATATTCCTAGGGATCATAACCAAATTGTTGATTATCTTTCCCTAGCAGCCACACATTTTAGGATTCCCAAAACAACACAGCTAAAGTATCCTATTGAGGTTAGGTATAAACCTTCTATGCCTGATAATGTAAAGTAGTGGAAAGTTTTTGAAGATGACATTGAAATAAAAAGGTTTTTAGAGCTGACAAGTGAGTTTTCCAATTCCCTAATTGATCAAGAACAAGATGATGAGGTTAAATATTTTGAAGATATTGCAGGAAATGAGATTGATGGTCACAAGATTATTGAACTTAAAAGTAATTTCATTCCTAAAGGTTTGGTGCCATTAGAGAGAATATTTTCATTCCTAAAGGTTTGGTGCCATTAGAGAGAATATTTTCAAAGGATGACACACCTTTAAAACCTGTTGTACATTCTTTAGAAGAAAATGTAGTGGACTATAATATTGGCACCCCTTAACATCCTAGAATGGTGAAGATTTCAAAAGCACTCACAGCATAACAGAGGAACATGTACATTAAGTTGTTAAAAGAGTATGTTGATGTTTTTACTTAGTCATATGAATGAAAACATATGATACTAGAATTATACAGCATAAACTGCCTTTAAAATTGAATGTTAAACCTTTCAGATAGAAATTAACGAGGATAAATCCAGCTTTGTTTCTTGTTATAGAAAAAGAGGTGAAAAAGCTATTAGATGCTAAGATCATTGTTCCCCTCAAGTATTCTTCATGGGTTGCCAATTTAGTTCATGTCAGGAAAAATAATGGTGAAATCAGACTATGTGTTGATTTTAGAAATCTGAATAGGTCTTCATTGAAGGATAATTACCCTTTTCCAAAAATAGAACAAATATTGCAAAAGGTAGTTGATGCACAAAGAATTTCTATGGTTGATGGTTTTTCGGGATATAATCAAATTTCCATGCATCCTGATGATAAAGAAAAAATAGCTTTTACTACTCCCCGGGGAACTTTCATGTATGATAAAATTCCTTTTGGATTAATGAATACTTAAGCAACTTTTCAAAGAGCTATGGACATAGCCTTCGTAGGGGAAAGAGATAAGTTTGTACTGATTTACTTAGATGATATTATAGTCTTTTCACAATCAGATGATGAGCATCTAAAACACTTAAAACAAACTTTTCTGAAATGCAAAAAATATGGTTTATCTCTTAATCCAAAGAAATCACATTTTGTTGTATAAGAAGGTAAATTATTGGGTCATTTAGTTTCAGTTGATGGGATAAGGATTGATCCGGAAAGGGTGAAAGAAATACTGAAAATAAGTTTACCAAAGAGCAAGAAGGATGTACAATCTTTTATTGGTAAAATCAATTTTCTGCGTTGGTTCATACCAAATTTTGCTGAGACTATCAAACAGATTACAGCCATGTTGAAGAAAGATTAGGAGGTCAAGTGGACTGTAGAAGCAAAAAACTCATTTGAAAAAATTAAGATGGTTCTTACGAAAGCTCCAGTATTAGTAAGCCTAGATTTTATGAAGGAATTTCTAACTTTTACTTTTGCATCTGAAGATACATTGGCTATTGTTTTATTACAGAAGAATAAGGATGGTCTTGAACAGCCCATTGCATTTTTTAGCAAAACTCTTAGAGATTCAAAGTTAAAATACAACATTTTAGAGAAGCAGGCTTACTCATTGGTAAAAGCTTTGAAGTTTTTCAGAATCTATGTTTTGCATTCCAAATTATTGCTTATGTGCCTAATGCTACCATAAAAGATGTTTTGACTCATCCTGACAGTGAGGGAAAAAGAGGGAAGTGGATTGCCAAAATCATGGAATACAATGTGGATATCAGACCTACAAAGCTAGTAAAGGGAGAAGGTTTAGCTAAATTGCTAGCTGATTCAAATTGCCAAGCTTTAGGTCTACATCTCATGGCAGAACAACCAGCACAAGAAGAAATTCAAGCAGAGCGGGAGAAAGAAAATATTATGGACCACTATGATCCACATGGTATGCAGATATTGTGCATTTTCTTTTGTACTTGCAATGTATAGAACATTTAGACAAGAAAGTTGCTAGGTCTTTGAAATTGAAAACTACTAAATATTGTTTGATAGAACAACAACTTTTTTGGAAATATCTAGGAGGTATTTTGCTCAGATGTTTAGATAAACTAGAAATTGAAGGAGTAATGTCTGAATCCCATTAAGGTGCTTGTGGGGGGAATAATTATTGGAAGGAAACAGCATTAAAATTTCTAAGGGAATGATACTATTGGCCTTCCTTATTCTCAGATGTATATCAGTAGGAAAGAGCATGTATCCCTTGTCAAAAATTTGCTGGTAAACAAAATTTGTTGTCGTTACCTGTAAAATCAATCGCAGTTAATGCCCCTTTTCAGCAATGGGGTTTGGACTTCATAGGAGAGATAAATCCATCTTCTTCACGGCAGCATAAGTGGATTTTGACTACTACAGATTTCTTTACTAAATGGGCAGAATCTATTCCCACAAGGAATGCCACAGATAAGGTGATCATAGATTTTATTGAAGAAAATATTCTTAGTAGATTTGGATGTCCACATAAATTATTGATTGACAATGCCAAACCTTTTAAATCTAGGGCTATGGTGGAATTTTGTGAAAAGAATGGTATCATGTTGAAACAATCAACTCCTTATTATCCTTAGGGGAATGGGTTAGCTGAGTCATCTAATAAGAATATCATTCAGAGTATCAGGAAGTTATTGAAGCAGAATAAATGATCATGGGATTCTATGTTAAAATATGCATTATGGGCAGACAAAATAACTGCTAAAAAAGCAATTGGAACTTCTCCTTTCCAATTATTATATGGTACTGATGCAGTTTTTCCTGTTCAGTTGGGTGTCCTAGTGATGAAATTTTTTCAATATTGCCAGGAAGAACCTAATGATATGCAAAGAAGAATTTATGCATTAATAGAGTTACAGCAGAAACGAGAAACAATGCAAGAAAAGGCTCAGCTATACAGGTTAAAGATGAAAGAAAGATTTGATAGGAAGATCAAAGATAACACTTTTTTAGTGGGAGATATGGTTTTGAGAAGGGATGCTAGGAAGGATCAGAAAGGAAAGCATGGAAAGTTTGATAACCTTTGGTTTGGTCCATTCATAGTACCAAAGTTTTTAGAAAACAATAATTTTGTACTATAGACTTTGGAGGGTGAGGAATTGTCTAATCCAGTTAATGGATTATTCCTCAAGCATCTTTACAGTTTTTGAGATGGATACTGCACTTTCATTGTATATACCGGTGTGAATAAAAGAATAAGGACTCCATAACCCAATGGAAATTTTGCAGACTGGTAGGTAGCAGCATAAAAGGCACTGGTCTACAGGTTCTTGAAGCCTCACAGGGAGGACTTCATTCCACAGCATGAGATAGATGTTAGGTCATGTTTTTGTTTTCCATCTTTTAATACTTTTGTTTAAGTTTTGAAGCTTGGTTTTATTCATTACTCCTAGAAAATTTTGTTGCTCAGGATAGTTTGAATCTTTTCCCTTTAGCTTTCATGTTTATTTGATTTTTTAGTTTTATTTTTTACAAATTTTGGTTTGATTTCATAGTTGGAGGGCTTATAGAGTGCTTATATGGATTAAAAGGTCTAAACAATATCGTAAAATCTTGATTAAGGTTCCTAAACTAAGTTTAATCCTTTATCATCACTTTAATTTTTGAAAATTATTAACTCAGACTTTCTTGTAGCGCAAGCCAAAAAAAAATGCACACATGCACTACAAGAAAGCCGCCCAAGTCAAAAATCATCATTTTGGTTCAGTTTTCTTCGGAATTCTCACACATAAGATGTCAAACATACTGAGTGATGGATTTGATACGCGTTTCTTTTAGAATAATCACTGTGACAGGTGTGAATATCATTATGAGGGCGAATCATGGCAGTTTCTTGTAGAGGTGATGGAGTAATGATGGTTGAACATAATGAGACAAATGCATTTTGAATCATGTATTCTCTGAAGTGCACGTAGAGCAGGTGAAGGTCGTGGTGAAAAATCAGCACTTGGTAATCGGAATTTTTAAACAGGGTGAAAAAATAGGGCTTTGAGGAGCAGTCGTCTGGAGTTATCAAAGCAACCAGAGAATATTGGGGAATGAAATTAAACACCTGACAATCAAGAGAATAAGATTCCAGCAACTCGATTAGTCATTTTAACAGGTAGGCTGCAAACTGATTACCAATGTTCATAAATTTGGGATTTTTCTAAACATAGGATCTAATGACCGAATTGATGGCAGATTATTAGTTTTCAACTCTAATTGATACTAAATGATGAATTCTCAGTCATGGAATTAAAGTATTTGTCAGTTTAAATGAGAGAGTTCAATTTAGGGTTTTGTTTTAGGTTTCCCTATACAGTATTGTCTGTTAGTTTATCAAAATTTGAAGAGATTCAGAGTGTGTTTATTGACAGAAGCCATTTGACAATAGTTCAAAATGAAAAAGAGTGGTAAGACTAACAAAGCAGAACCTTCAGACTTAAGTTGGGCTCAAACCTTTCCAGATTGTGCAAAACTGTTTGCAGAAGCAGGGTGGTTAGTGTTTTTTGAAAAGATTGAAGGTTATCACTCAGAAATTTCTTACAAATTCACTCAATGCTTGGATAAGGATGTAGTGTCTTTTGATACTTTTAAGTTTAAATTTACCAGGGAGTTACTAGTAGAAGCAACAGGAATTCTGGATGAGGGTGAATTCTGGTTCAAAAAGGTGCCTTTCACTTTTGATTCTTAGAGATATCTACTTATAGGTGTAATAGAAGATTGGGGAAAGGGAGTACCTATTCAAAAGTTTAAACCTAAGTGGATAGAGCCTATCAAAAACCTACAAAGCTATATCACCTGTGAAGGGAGATTTGCTTTTGTGTTTAAGTATCATTTTAGATTCCTTCAACATCTCAGTCATGAATCCAAAATGAATCTCCCCTTCTTCTTTTTGAAAAGTTTACAGAAGATGTCAAGTAGGGTGAAAGAACATCAGGATCATACAAAACAATCAGTCTTTCATCGTGGGATGATGAAACTGGTTATAAGCACTGTATTGTAGAAAAGAGAGAAGAAATGGGAACACTTCTTATTTTGGTCAGGTTTCCCAACTGAGAAGGAGGAGCAGTATCAGAAGAGACAGTTAGTCAAAGGTCAGAGTCTGATCAAGAAACTAAAAACGAAATTCACAGTTAAACATAAATAAGCTGGTGAACCAGGAAATTTTTTGAATCAGGAAGATGAAAACATTGAACTTGAACAACAAATTAATGTTGAGGAAAGTAAAGTTTCAAAGTCATAGGTGAAGGAAGTTGAGCTAGTAGAAGATGTTTTAACTACAGAACTAAATCAAGGTGTAAAGGATGATGTTAAGGAGTAGGAGCAGAGCCCTATTACAGTACTATCTGAAGAGGATGAAAAATACTTATCTGATGAGGCTAGAGTTCCTACTACTAATGAAGCTAGGGTTTGTTCTAAGCAAGAAATACACAACCATTTTAAAGAGGAGATAGTGTCACGAAAGAAAAGAATGAAGGTTGTTGAATTTGCTTCAATAACTCATCAAGGAAAGTTTCTAAAAATGTTAGGAGAGGTTGGAGTAGTCTAGAGACCCAAGACAAGGCCGAAGACCAAGCTTAGGTTAAACATGAAGAAGCTTTTAAATCCCAAACTGGCTGAGAAAAAGGTTACAGTGATAGAAGATTCATCATCTCAAGAGAAATTGGAAGATATTGAAGATGACAACAAAGAAGTTATGAAAGGTAAAGAACCAATAGTGTCAAAAGATAAACCAGTCTTCACTGATACTAAGATCTCAGACATTTTCATGGAGGTTCGAAATAATACGATTCAAGAACAACAGCAAAATGATATAAAGAGTTCTTGTATGGACAAAAGAAAGGTAATTAAAGAAGTTCAGTGCAAGGTCGAAGCTGAAGAACATCCAGAGATTCCTGTGACCTTCACAGAGCATATGAAGGAGGATGAAGAGATATATAAGAAGCTGAAGATCCCATGGATACTAGAAGCGATGCAATCAATATCAGAATGTAAATGTATTGATTCTGAAAAGGAAAATCTGCAAAGAAGCATTAAACAATATAAGCATAAAATTTAATATATGCATGAAACCAATGATGTATTAGTGACTGCAAATAATATACTTAGAGAAGACTTGGAAGAAGTGAACAGTCACTACCAGGAATTGATTGGAGTTTCTAAAGAGGCTCTTAAAAGAAAAATACAGACAGAGAATCAGTTTACAGAATTAAGGCAAACTATCCAAGAGCTAACACAGCAGAATGAGGAGTTAACAAAGAGAGTTGTAGACTTGGAAGTAGACGACCTAAAAGCTAGAAGGAAATCTCAGGCATTAGAGGGAATTTGTCTTCTAGCTGAGGCAGCGAAAGACTTGTAAAAGTACTTTAGGAGGAGCAGTTATTAGTTAGTTTGAAAATTTATTTCATTTTTGTATAATTATAATGTTTATATTGAACATTTTGATAGATAACTTAAAAAGTAGTTAGGGTTCAGTTATGCAACTGTTTTTGAAGGAACAAGATAAATGTAAGTTGAAAAAAGGACCAAGGGTTCGATTTTTTTTGCAAGGGGAGGCTATCAAGCTCTAGTTTATGAAGCTAACTGTAATGACTCTTATGTGTTTTTTATGACTAAATTATGAAATATATGCAACTATATGCCCTCTAGGATTTTGAATGGTTTCATTTCTAATTTGTGTTAATTACTCAGTTGGTATACTCATTTCTTGTTTAAGATTTTATGCTTGAAATGCTTTCTAACTGTGGGTGGAACTCAGTACTGTGATTTTTATATTTGGATTATAGTTTATATGTTATGCATCTCAGTATTTAAAATGCTCATGATTTAGTGCTTACTTTGGTTTCATGAGGTTTCTTCCCTCTTGTCTACAAACTGTACAACCAAAACCCTAAAAAAGGGTATTTTACTTTATTGTATTTATTGAGATTGTGTTAGCTTGTTCTCTCATAGTCTGGGAACAATTTCTGGCAATAACATATTGTTTTTTGTTTCTTGACAAAATCCAAGGAAAATACAAATAACCTTTCTTCTTTCCTTCCAATTTTTTGGAAAGCATGCATCTTGTAATACACAAAAAATACTAGCATCACAATGTTCTTATTGGACAGTTGCATGGCTGGATGCATATTGAGATGACATCTTGTCCCAAAATTAGCGAATAGTACCAATATTTATTCCTTAGCATCGATATCTTGCAAGTAAATATATTTCATGCACAACCTCATTCTAACTGAACATTGTGTAGCTAACTTAGTTTTAAAAGCATGCATTTAACCAGAGCAAATGTTTCCCTGCATGATTGTACTCTATGCCCTCAAAAGACATCCTGCATTGCCAGTCCTGATTTATGAAGTCTAGTTTTGACTGTTATTATTTGATTATTTATCATCCCACCCTAAAACTGCTTACTTAAGTGACATTCATGCTTTCCATATAGCCTGACAGTCCATGCATTTTCATCTTCATTTAGATTATATTATGGAAATAGCTTCTTGATCCTTTAAGCTTGTAAGAAGTGAGTCATATGGGAAGTGGCCTTTTGACTCTTTGACCTACTTTTGGCTCAGGAAGGGAATTTACTTGATTAGACCTAGGCCCACTTTTGTTGCAATTAGATACCTCAAACATTTTTCCCATGACATAGAGTCTAGGGATTGATGGAAAACTGGCTGATTGATTTGGTCAACTTGTAACTTGCTAACATCCTCATTTGCATCTAGTGATGGAAAGGAAGGCCAAAGTGGCCAAAGAAAGAAGGGGCCAAAGCCCAATGTCATAGCATGGCTAGGATAAAGGTCCACTTATTCCATCATAATATTTTTCAAAGTCAATTTTGATGAACAAGGCATCGCATCCCAAACATCTACCCCAGAATAAATTTCCCCATATAAATCCTATCTGATCGTGTCTAATAATTGTTTGTAGAATATGTTTTAATTCTCAGAGAAAGGGCCTTTGCAATTATTTTTAAAAGATACATTTTATGGCATGATGGGCCTTCAGTTTGAAATCAGTTCCACTTCTAGGTCACCGGCCTTGATTATGAATTTAATAACACTATTGTTTGAGATTGCTTCCTTGTATATCTGTAGAGGATTTGGGCAAACAGAATTCCAAGTAGTCTTCCAAATCTCAGTGGCAAGCCAGCTAACCTGATATTTCTCATTTTCCATTTATGAAAGTGCTATGGACAACTTTTCTAAGTTAACAGCTGGTTGGGAAGTCTTGTCTGGGATTCAATCAACTTTTACAGAACCTTATCCACTCAAGCTTGCATGGATACCCTAATTTTCTTACTCCATTCATTGAGAGATTTCCATCCCATAACTCATCTTCAATATCGACCCGCGGGTTATTTCTGCAATCATTGTTCATGTGTCTTAAGCACTGGGATCTTTTTCAAGGGATTCCTCAAAGAGATTGTTCACTGTTCAAAAAAATAAATCACCAAATATATTTTACTCAAAATCACTCTCACAAACTCGTAAATGTAGACTGCTATAGAAAACTTAGGTTTATGTGTTTTAGTCTTGAACCACATGAAAACTCAAGTGGCAATTGTTCGTGAGAACTCATTTGATTAGTCCCTTAACTTCCACTGTAGCTAATTCCTAACTGATGTTCAAACCTAGCATGCATACCTTTCAAAGACTAATCACCTTACCTAAAAGTAGGACAACCAGTTAACTAGTGCTCTGCTTTCTTAAATGAGGCTACAATTACTATTGTAACTAAGCCTTAAATGTATGTTTAGTTAACTAAAGGTGTGCAACTCTGAGACTAAATTAGAATTGTTCCCTCTCTTGCTTTGCATAGCACTGATTGGGTGGGCCAAGCATCATTACAACATTAAAACTATAGGATCGATCCCCATTATTAATCAAATTTATAAGGCTTAAAATCATTTCATAATTTTTTTTTACTCATGTTTATTAAGATTTTAACACTTGGTAATTAAAACCACTTCATAATAAATTCGATGACGATAAGTAGGTTTTGATTTGATGAAGAACTAAATAAGATTATATGTTTTTGTATAATATAGAAGTAAAAGATATAATACTTTAAGGACTATAAAATCATAGAATAAAAAAGGAGAAAAATATGTGTTACTTTAAATTATTTATATATTAAAGTATTTATGAATGGTAAAGACATATTTGACTTCAATTTCTCAAATATCAATGTAAATATTCTTTTTATGGGGAAAAAATGAAGTCATGGTCAAACTCATCTAGGACATGTAAGTTATTAGACAACTAAAAGGAAACAAGTACCTATCCATAAAGAAGTTTACTAATCCACTCCCACTCCAACATTTATCAATGTGGACTTAGATTTTGATGATGAAAAACTAGGTGTTGTCTTGACTTCTCATAGTTTTCCGTTCCTTCTTCTTTTATGATATATATATAGATATAAGACTATTCTTTGTTTTGAGACCATTAGTGGGAATAGTATATTAATTGTTTATACATGAATTAGACATAGTGAATAAAATATTAAATTGTTAAGGTACATTGCTCTTTTATCTTTGTACATTTTTAATAAAATAATTAACCAAAAAAAAAGATATATAAGATATAAAGTACAATTTTAATGTCATTATATTGTAAGTTTAGGTTTTAGTAAATAATAAATAGTTTCAAATTATGGGAATATGAAGTGAATAATCATTTTTATTATCCTTGATATTGTAAGAGGGTTAGACTTGTGATAAATCAAGTTTGCATGATGATTTAATGTATGGACTTGGGTACATGTGAACCTTGGCTTAGAGATGTTGCTCTTCTTTGATTGATTTGATAATGAGTTGTTGATAGTAGCAATTGGATGAGGTCTCTTCATGGCATTTTGATTGATTCCATAACATGTTGTTAGTAGCTAACATCTTGATGAGCTCTCTCCTTTTTAACAATGTTGGCATGCTCGGAATATTGTTTTCTTAGCATTGATGGAATTATTTAACACTTTGTGCATTTTATTGAATGGGAAGCCATCAACTTAGGGTGTCCCTAAGTTTTAAAGTGTTGATAATTAGGCCTTGATGACATGAATGCCTATGGTTTGTACTTTGCTATGTTTGGCATTAGTTAGTTAAGAATCCCCCTGAATGGTTCCAACAAGATTATTGATATACTTATGTGGGTTTGAAGTCTCCTAGCTAAAATGACTTAACATATATGAGTACATTTCATACATATTCCTTCAAACCACATTATGTTTAACATCCCTTTATGGAGAAGTAGCCTTGTGCACACTTAATAAGGGTTATTTGGGTGTATCCATCCTTGGTTGAACACATGGAGGATTAATACTAGACCAACCTATCTATTTGGAGTGGTATCACACTTGGAAGATGATGATTGCAAAATAACCTTTGGTTTTCCATGGACCACCCTCTCTTATAGCACATATTTTGATGCATTCACACATGTTTTTCTTGAAATGTTGGTACATGTTTGTAGGGTGCATTCTTCTTGTTCTCATGATTTGAATACCTTATTTCTAGGGGGCATTCTTCTTGTGCTTATGGTAGTGAATTCCATTGCATGTCGTTGTGTGAACAATGAATTCAACATTTTGGTATTTGAATGCCATTGAATGTCGCTGTGTGAACAGTGAATTCAACATTTTGGTATTTGGTGCATCTCCCATGGTATTTTTTGGGATCGGAGATAGGCGGTGATCAGAAGGAGCTTAAAGTGGAGTTTTTCGGCTCGGATGAATATTGGACGAATGCATTGCCCATGGGAAATGGTTGTTTGGGAGGCATGGTGTGGGGTGGAGTCCAGTGCGATTTATTGCAGCTCAATGGTACATTTTATTGCTATTTATATCACTTCTGTTTTTCATATTTCTCATTTGAAATTGCATATGAATGATTACTCTATTTTTACATTCTCCTAGTCATGGATTATTGTTGTTTCTTCCCCCCAAATGCAAAAGAAACAGGTGAAATTGAAATCAAAACCATTGGTGGGTGTCATCGGTGGTTTGTTTCATAAATTACTGTTGTTTATTCCCTGCCAAAAAGAAGACAAATATAGATGACATTGAAATCAAAACCATTGTTGGGTGTTAATGGTGGTTTGTGTCGTAGATTACTGTTGTCTCTTTCATCCCAAAAATCAGGAAAAAAAGATAAGATTGAAATCAAAACCATTGGTGGGTGTCATTGGTGGCTTGTGGATTAGTGAAAGTTGATATCGCACTCACCATCATTTGAATCTCTCTAAAGGCATGCTTGTATTGTGTTTATGCCAATGCTAGTAAAAGAGATTTGGATTGGGTATTGGTATAAGTTTGGGGCGAATTTGTCTAAAACCGAGACATGCTTTTATTTGTTTTTGTGCCAGTTCCGGTGAAATTTATTGGGTCTTGGCATAAGTTTGGGGCAACTTTTCTTGAAACATCAAAAAACTTATTAGCTGAAAGAAGCTTGAGGAGTTGAATGTTGCAAACTAGGTTTTCGTATTAGCACTATTTTTCAAAATGGAAGTTAGAAATATCAGGAAAAAAACATTGTGGTAGACACCTGAGGAAATATAAGCTAGAAAGAGTCAACCATTGTTTAAACAACCAACAAAACAGACTTAGAACTTGCAACCAGTTTTGAAGATAAAATCTCACATCTACTAGCTTGACTATAATTTGTCTTCAGAAATGTTGATAGTATCAGCAAAGCCATTACTAAAAGCAATTTCCTTGGGAATGAGAAATCAAGGTCTGAATGCATTTATCTAACAAGGTACAATTATCAATATTTCAGCCTTATCCAAAGTTAGAATTGATTAATCAAAACAAAGATTGGAGTGATTAACGAAAAGAAAGATTGGAATTTATTTAAGAGTTTTTTCAAAATTATTTTCAGATAATTTAATTCTTGTAGAGTTGTTTGTTTAATTTGCAAGTGGGGAAACTTGAACCTTGTTGGATGCCATCACCAGCTGGAAGCCCCCTATGACTTCATTCAGTTTTTGAATTGGATTTCTATATCTGGATCAGATTTTCTTATAAAGTAGTCTTGTCTTACTCAAACATGTCTACATTGCATTGAAAATGACAATGATTTTTAAACAATTCTTCAAAAAAACTATGAACATACTGTACATATGCTTCATTTTCCAAGTATGGAATTCATAACTGCTACTGGTATAGGTTGGCATTGTTCATTCTCTATTACCTTGTCTTGCAATGTCTTTTCTTTTAAGATTTTCCCACTATAGGATTTTTCCAGTCATCTATACAAGTCGCCTGGTACTTGCTTTAATCTTGACATTCATATCAGCCTACCTAGTACAAAAGTTTTCAGGGTAGAGAGGATAAATTACAAACCTGATCTCATCACATTTTTCATATTTGCTACTTGAAACCCATTTGAACCAAGGTATGATATGTGTGCCTCAACAATTGTATATTTGTAATTTATATTTTATTCAAAAAAAAAAATTATTTGTTATTCGGAGATGGTATGGAACTTACATGCAACATGTGCATATTGCATTTGTAGAATTAATGGATATTTCATTTATGCCCTTATAAAAACTAATCCTCAATCCTGCTCTTTTTTTCTTTCTTTCTTTTTTAAATCAACCCACCCCATTGTAAAGGTTCTACAATATATTTTTTTCTTTCTTCTTTTTAATCTCAATCCACCCACTCAACCCACTTTATTGGAAAAGGTTCTTCCACAATCCTCTTTTTTTTAAATTTCTTCCACATTAAATTTCTTCCACGGGAAATAGCTGAATACCAGACGAACACATCTTTCTCTTGAGGTTTGTGAAATTGGTAGGCATTGTTGAAGTTCTTTATCCCAAACAAACAGTTTGATGCAATTACACATTATAGGAGGTATGTATAGTGAAAGGATGTCTTTCCTTACCATACTATAGTTACCAGCCAATACCATTTGTTCACTCTTTCACCAACTAGTGATTCACTTATTCTTTGTAACTGGTTATCATTTTTGTGAATATTCCAACTCTAAGATCAATTATATCAGACCTTATTTTTCCAAATATTATTGTGGTGAATGTATTTTAAATATGCAATACTTTCATTATATATGTGGTGGATCTTTCTCTTGAGGTTTGTGAAATTGGTAAACATTGTTGAAGTTCTTTATCCCAGTTTGAAGCAACTACACATTATATGAAGCCTGTATAGTGAATGGGTGTTTTTCCTTTCCATACTATAGTTACCAACCAATACCCAATGCTCACTCTTTCACCAACCATTGATCCATGTTTTCTCTGTAAGTGGTTATCATTTTTGTAATGATTCTAGCTCTGAAACAAGTTATATCAGGCTTTATTTTGCCAAATATTAATGTGGTGAATGTATTTTAAATCTACAGTACTTTCAGTATATATATCGAGGATATTACTCTTGATAATTGGTACGAATTGTTGAAGTTCTTTATTTCAGAAAAACAGTCTAAAGAAAATACACATTATAGGATGTTTTTATAGTGAAAGGGTGTTTTTCCTCCCCATACTATAGTTACCAGCCAATACCAAGTGTTCACTCTTTCACCAACTAGTGATCTATGTATTCTCTATAAGCAGTTATCATTTTTGTGAAGATTCTAGCTATGAGATAAATTATATCAGACCTTATTTTTCCAAATATTATTGTGGTGAATGGCTTTTAAATCTGCAGTACTTTCATTATATATATGATGGATCTTTCTCTTGAGGTTAGTGAAATTGGTAAACATTGTTGAAGTTATTTATCCCAGTTTGAATAAAATACACATTATAGGAGGTCTATACAGTTTGAAGTGTGTTTTTTGATATATTTTTATCTCATAACTTGGGAATGCTATCCACAAGTTCTAGATCAAGAAACGCGTACCTATGCAAGGTCTCCAAATGCTCTGGGCTGCTGGTATATCTGAATTTTTTTGAGTCTCCATCCTCAAAACATATTTTTTTTTTATTTTCTTTCTCACCTTAGTAAGGGAATGACAATATTTTCCTACATCCCACTCCCGATAAACTAGACCAGAAGCTTTCTTTTCGTATTCTGAATCCAAACAGGGATGTAGACAAGCAAGCGTCAATACATGTTAAAGATAGTTCATAGGTACAAGCTCATGGTCGCAAGTTATGAGATAGAAATATATCAAAAAACACCCTTTCACTGTATAGACCTCCTGTAATGTGTATTTGAGAAGTCACAATACATGTTGTCGTGAATTCTCCTTATACAGTGATGATAAAATTGTATGGAACACACATGACAATATACCTTGAGAGAGAAAAGATTAATGTCCTTAGTCTTGTCATTCCTATGGGTAAAAGGGGTTGTTTCCCCACCTTTATTGTACACCTTGGTCTTATGGGTATGGGGGTTGCCTTACCACCTTGTTTTGGCTCTTAGTAGACTTATGGTCCTTTTGGTCCTAGCACCCTTGTTGCATGTGGTACCATGAGAACCTTTTGTATGATGACTTAACCTTATTTTTTTTATTTCATATGACCACTTGACTATTAGTACCCTATGCTAAGTCAACTTAACATTATTTTATGTTATGTTTGGTAACAAACCTAAAATATAGGGGTTTGTGGATTAACCTTTCTACAAGGCTTGTTAAGATTATAAATTCAAGTCTTGAATTTCATTTTAGAGAGTGTGTTCACAAGAGAAATTTGAAGATATGATCTTTCACATGTCTAGGGTTTGCTCCTGCTAATAGATTAATGTATAGGGTTTTGTTTCTATCTCTGAGCTGCCACCACCTCTCCTCTCAGCCTGCTAGTGTTTTCGTCTTCCTATTCAATTTGTTGTTATTATGAATAAGTCATGTCAATATTCTCAGCTTGTTAAGGGTTTCCCTGACATGTGTTCATCTTCCTTGAGATGGGCATAATATTTTGTAGGATGTTAACTCTATTAGAATCCCTTCTTGGGGAGGCCATGACTAATAGACGCCTTTCTGTTAAGTGTTGTGACTAATAGAATCCCCTTAGGGTTGGGACGTGACTGATCTAAGCCCCTTAGATTTGAACTGTGATTGACTCATTGCTAGTTGGGCCATGACTGTGTGGAACCCTTCTTGAGTTGGGTCATTACTAGTTAAAACCCTTCTTAGGTGGGTCATGACTGTTTGACCTTACCTTAACTGAACCATAGACTGTTGATGCTTTCTCTAACAGGTCATGACTATTGATGACTTTTTTGAGCCCTCTTAGACACGTCATGAATTTTTTGTGACTTCTTAGATTGGATCATGATCATTGTTTCTTTCCCAGAATTAGGATGTGACCCTTCTGCTGTTTGCTAGAGCAGATCGTGACCCTTGGGACTTGGGGTTGTTCAGACTTGAGCTATGACTCTTGGATGCCACCTGTGCTGGGCTGTGACTATTGTGTGTGCTCATTGAACTTGAGTTGTGACCTCTATGAGGTGTTTTTATAGAGCTATGATTCTTGTGGGTTGTTAGGAATTTGACTTGACCTTGTTGGGTTGCTAAGATCTTAGCTATGACTTGTGTTAATCTTCTTGAACTGGTTGTGATCCTGCTGGTGCCTAACTGTGTTTGGGGATGGGTATCACTGTTGGGGTTTTGACACTTGGAGACTAATTCATATTCACTGTTATTGTATGTGCCTAACCTTATTCCTAACCTTTTCTCTCTCAATGTATGTCAACTATTTCATTGTTGATCTTGTCATTTTAGTGACAAGATTTGATCCTAAAAGTATCTGAGTATAAGGCTGATTCAAACCAGATATGAACCGACATTGTTATTTATTAGTTGTTGGTCCATTAGAGAGAATTTGAGGTCAAAAATGGGCCTCAAAAGGACCAAAATGTACTATAAAAATCAACCAATTACATTCTAGTAGATGACATCATCCC